>CAJHQP010002017.1:0-96099 GCA_905132765.1 Moricandia arvensis | reverse complement strand
GAAACCTCGCCGATACTATGTTATTAGGAGCAGATAACATCACGTGACCCTTTTTAATCTTTTTACACTAATTGGGTAAAGTAAATACATTTTCACAGTGTAGTTACATATTTAAGCCGTTCGGTAAATACCCGTATTGACAGAATACTCTTAAGCCATCTCCAAATAGTTCACATATGGGTGCAACCGGATATCTATTTTTTGAAATAAAAGTTTGTGGAATGAGCCATTCATAAAAATTCCACAAAATAGTTACCATTGGAGTTGAATAGAAAAAAGGTTTATTCCAATAATTCTAAATGAAATGCATGGGAAGAGATGGAACGAGGTTCAAAATCATTCAGAAGCAAAAAATCTCGTAAATACATGAAATAGAAGAAATGAAAATATAAAATAACATTGTTTTATCATTTAAACCTTTTTATTTAGTTTATATGAAATTTTATTTCAATTCCACTACGTTCATGTGAAAAGCTACCATTTATGTTAGTTACATAAGT
This sequence comes from Moricandia arvensis, assembly GCA_905132765.1. Taxonomy (NCBI): domain Eukaryota; kingdom Viridiplantae; phylum Streptophyta; class Magnoliopsida; order Brassicales; family Brassicaceae; genus Moricandia; species Moricandia arvensis. The sequence goes on along the minus strand of CAJHQP010002017.1, from coordinate 95,599 downwards.
ATTTGTAATTCCATTCAGTTTATTCCTTTAACTCCTATCATTCTATTTTTTTTTAATTTATCTCATTCGTTTTTTTCATATAATTTAAATCCAGTTACATCCAAAGTTTCTTTCCACAGATACTGAATAAGATTTCTTAAGATGACACTAAACAAATTTTACTACAATTATAATTCACAAAAAGAAAAGAGAAATATTTTAAGATAATCCTTACAAAATTATCATAAAAATAACCTTCAAAGATGTAAATATGTAAATATACACTTTTACCTTAGAATTAACTAATAAGACTTAGAGTTTAGAATTATTGAATGGGTTTTGGAAGTGAGTTTAAATTCTTTTAAATATAAATGAAAAAAATTCAAAGAAAAAGATTATTTCAGTCATTTTCTTTCATAGGATTTGCCAAATATGAGTCAAAACTTGATTTTAAATGCAAAATGTGTACACCAACTCAAATCCAATGAAAAGTAATTCAAAAGGCTAGTGAAATTACAAACACCCCCTCATGACTAAACAAAAAACAGTATTATAGTTTACCATTATAACTATGCGAGGGAGAAGACTTTGAGGGAAGTCTTCTCATGGTGTAGATCTTAAAAATAATTTATAAATTTTATAAAAAAAAAGATTTTGATTAGTAAAAAATCATAATGATATAATTATAGACATACATAAATGATGTCAATTTAGATTTACTAAAATTGAATAGTTTTCAACATAGATGAGCGAATGTAAGTTAGTTATAATATTCTTTGGTTTAGGGTTTGGTAACTGTGTTATAATATTGTATGTGCTTTGTATCTTAATTTTTTTTTCAAAAACTAAATTTGACTTATATGTGTTTAATTTTGTGTATATTAATCACTTTATAAGTTTATTTTAAGTTTAACAAAAAAAATTGTATGTGATTTAGAAATATATTTGATTTTGGGGTTTTGGGAGACTTAAATTTTCGAAGATATAATACACTAGAAGACTTACTGGAAGACTTAACTACCACTTTCCACTCAAAATTTTAGAAAAATTTAGGTTTACCGCCTATTGTTAAGTCGTACAATAAGTCTTTCATAAGTCTTCCAATGGAAGTCTTAAGTCTTCCTTCTTCCATAAGATCTAGTGTATTAGATCTTTAAAATAATTTAATAATTTTGTTAAAAATATTTTGGTTGGAGAAAAATCATAATCATCTAATTATAGACATTTTAAATATATATTTAAATTTTAAAGTTTATTTAAGTTTTATGAAGTGTTTGTTTCTAATTAGTTAGTTATTTTGAGTTTAGGGTATAAATTACTTAAGTCTTCCAACAAATAATGCACTAGAAGACTTCCGCGAAAGTCTTCTGGGCGAATAGTAAATTTAAGGTCTAAAAACTTTCAAGTAAGTCTTCCAGGTATTTATGAATCGAAAATATTTAATTTTACTGGAATTTTTGTCTTCTTATATAAAGAAAAATTTACACATTATCTATTTTTTTTCTCAAATGGCTGCAACCAAATGTAATTTTTCATTCTAAAACTCTTCAAACTCTCTCTAAAATCTGTTTGAAATTAAAAACTCAAACTTTATATGAGTGTCTCATTCTTATCTCATGTTTCTCACTTATTTATTTTATTTTTGCAGGTTTTTCATCATATGATTCTCATCTTCTACTCATTTAAAGGTAGATCTATAAATCATATTTTTATTTGGTACCTTATTGTTGCTTAAAGCTCTTAACTTTTGAAAACTCTTTTTGTTGTTTAAAAATCTTACCTTATTTTTAAAGCTTTTCAATGTTTTGAAACCAATTGAATGTTTTTGGATATGCAGGTTTTTCAAATCTGAGACGACTTGGAAGACTTTCATGGAAGTCTTCTCGGGAGTCTTCTAACATTTAATGTACTTGAATACTTCATGGAAGTCTTATGGCAGAGCTTTCTCCCATATATCCTATTTTTATAACAAATGTGAACATTTTCTATCAATTTCTCATTTCATGTTTCTCACTTATATATTTTGTTTTTGCAGGTTTTTCATCACATGGTTCTCATCTTTCACTCTTTTAAAGGTAGATCTATAAATCATATTTTTTCATTTGGTAATCTCTTGTTGCTTAAATCTTAACTTTTGAAAACTATTTTTTCGTTTTAAGTTCTTACCTTATTTTAGAAGCTTTTTAATGTTTTGAAGTCAATTGAATGCTTTTGAATATGCAGGTTTTTCAGATCTGAGACGACTTGGAAGACTTTCATGGAAGTCTTCTCGGAAGTCTTCTGGGCGAACAGTAAGTAAGTCTTTCAGTATGTATTAGAAGACTTACTTGAAAGTCTTCTGAATCAAAAATATTTAATTTTATTGAAATTTTTGTCTTCTTATATAAAGAAAAATTTACACATTATCTCTTTTCCTCTCAAATGGCTGCAACAAAATGTAATTTTCTCATTCTAAAACTTTCTAACCTCTCTCTAATCTGTTTGAACTTAAAAAACCAAATTTAAATCAATTTCTCATTTTATCTCATGTTTCTCACTTATTAATTTTGCAGGTTGTTCATCACATGGTTCTCATCTTCCACTCCTTTAAATGTAGATCTATAAATCATATTTTTCATTTGGTAATCTTTTGTTGCTTAAAGCTCTTAGCTTTTAAAAACTATTTTTGTTGTTTTAAGTTCTTACCTTATTTTTGAAGCTTTTCAATGTTTTGAAGTCAATTGAATGTTTTGGATATGCATGTTTTTCAGTTTTGAAACAACTTGGAAGACTTTCGGAGAACTTTTCTCGAAATTCTTCTAACATTTAATGCACTAGAAGATTTCCAGATCTACAAGACTTCCAAGAAGTCTTCTCTCAGAGTTTTCTCCCATATCTCATCTTTCATAAAAAACAACTTTATATCAATTTCTCATTTTTATCTAATGTCTTTCTCACTAATTTATTTTGTTTAGATATGCAGGTTTTTCAGATCGGAAACGACTTGGAAAACTTCTGGGGAAGTCTTCTCGGAAGTCTTCTAACATATAATGTGCTAGAAGACTTCCTGGAAGTCTTCTAACGGAGTCTTCTCTCATGTTAAGTGGAGTCCAAACTTGTTTTTGTATAGGAATGCTATAATAATTTTGTTTATGGTCGTTTTGTGATTTGTAGGTGTACTCTTTTAGCTGTGAGTTCTTTTCTAAATTTAAAGGGATATTAATAAAAACATTTGGTAAATATATTCATTTCTACAATATTATCTTGCTAAAAGTACTTGACATTATTAAAGTTCTTGATACAAATTTAATAGCAAAACACAATAACACAAAAACATAGTCAAATTTACTACGGCTAAAGGAGAAGACTTCTCAAGTAAACTTTGCCAAATTCACAAAATATCAAATATTACATAAATACTTAAATCTATTTTGACCACCAAGTTCTATACTAGTAATAGAATCCAAACTTTCCAATGCAATTTGCTCCAAACATGAAGGCATCCGTTTATATCCATCTTCTGGTTGATATAGATATTTTCAGCGTTCAAATTAGAGAACATTAGCAAACAAAGAAATCAAGGTCAAAATATTATTAGCTAGAAACATTAATAAACATATTTGATAACATTTAAATTATCACCAATAAAGTTAAAAATTTCATCCAGGACCCCAAATATTGTTTATAACATATGAATTAACAAAAAAAATTAATAAGTCATTTTAAATTTGAAAAAAATAAAGGTTTATTATACATTTTCGTAGAAGACTTCCAAGTCTTCCAAAAGAAGACTTCCCTGGAAGTCTTTCATTTAGGTCATTTTTGCAATTGATAATTTACAAAAGAAGACTTCCAGAGAAGTATCCTCTACAACATACTTCTAAGGAAATCTTCGTTTGTAATTATTGGCTTATTTTTGTAATTCAAAAATTCTCGAAAATACCAGAGAAGACTTCTCTGGAAGCCTTCCCGAATAAAAAATTTAGTTTTGCAATTGACCCAATTGTGTCACAAATTTGATTTTCTACAGAAGACTTCACTGTAAGTCTTCTAGCAGAAGACTTCCATGAAAATCTTCTCAGCTTTTACATTAAGTATGTTTATGGTCGTGGAAGTATTCGTAGGTTACTTTTGCAATTGACTATTTCTTGACTTTTGTTGAGAAGAATTCCCTCAAAGTCTTTTTTCATTAGCTTATATTTGACTAGAATCACAAAATAAAATTCTGGAAGACTTCCACGTAAGTCTTCAATCGAAAGACTTATCTCGAAGTCTTCCAATTTAAATTAAATGTCTAAGTTTAAATTTTCAATTGCAATTGTAGCCTACACAAACTTCCACCGATAGAGAACATACTTAATGTAAAAATCCGTGAAAGTCTCCCTGTGGAAGACTTACCAGGAAGTCTTCTGTAGAAACTCAAATTTTGACACATATCGGTCAATTGCAAAACTAACATATTTATCCAGGAATACTTCCAGGAAAGTCTTCTCAATTTTTTTTGTCAACAAAGAAAAATTGGAAAACTTACACGAAAGGCTTCTCTTAAAAACACACAAAAAATCAATTGCAAAACTAACCAATGCTTTGACCACAAGACTTACACGTAGGTCTTCTTGCGAACAAATCTGGGTAAACAATTCGGTTCATACCTTAAACCACTGAGATAATTTGCTTAGTTCTCCAAGCACATAGAACTTCACCACGACAGCTACTCCATTGTTAATGACCAGTAATCATGAGCTTCAATGGCTATATGAACCTTAAAAACTTTGAAATAAAAAACCTTGGATTTTTTGGATGAATATAGAGAGAAATTGAGTGAGATGTAGTTTTTGTGGATAAGATATGAGATAAAATGAGTGAAAAATGATTTTTTGATGCAGTAAAAGCTTCATATTGATTATTCAGAGTGAATTGAGCAGTGACATTTTCGTGAATAATTGATGAATATGAAGATGAGGATAAAGATTATAGAGTAAACACACAATTTTTGGTAAAAAAATAAATAGTGGCATTTTCGTGAATAATCAGAACTTCTCGGGTGAATAAGCCAAATCAAAATTTCAATAACATAATGGGTTAGTTTTGTGTTTGAGTTCAAGTTTTGAGTTAATTTTGCAAAACACCATTTTCTTTCTTAAAGATTCTTTTGCTAACAAAAACATAAAACTGACTATTTGAGAGAATTATTCAAAAAATGATTAAAAAATAAGAATAACTAGGTATATTTGTTAATAATTTATGTTTATGATTTATATTTGAGGGGTGGAATTTTGGAGAGAGGTGGAATCTACAATTTTAATAAATAAATAAAAATACTAAAAATCAAAAATATATTTTTTAAATAGTTTCAACAATTATTTTCGGATTTCAAACAAAATTTTGAAAACATAAAAAAATAAAAAAATAGAAAATAAAAAAGGTGGAACTCAATAACTTACTATTCAAAAATAAAAAAATTATTATTTAAATAATTATGTATATTTATATATATATATATATATATATATATATATATATATATATATATATAAAGTAAAGGTGAATATTTTTTATCTCTTTTATTGAAATTTCTTATGATCATTTTTTTGTAGATTCTTTTGGTGAAAGAATCTATTTTAGATTCTGTTGAGAGAATTGCGTTAATATAATATATAAACTAGACTTTGATCTACGAAACCGCACATATATTTATTTTTTGTTTTTAGTTTTTTGTTTGTATTAAATAATATATTTGTAATATTTGGTCATAAATTTAGATCGAAAACTAAACTTTGTAGTTATAAAAAAGTTTAAATAAAACTTTTTAAAGAAAATCTTATGATATAAATTTCAATTCTCCTTATTAAAATAATATAGGGGTAGGTTATAGTTCTTTTCAGTTCCAAAATTTTAGCACCCCTTAAAACAAATAAAATAAATTTATAAGTTCAAAAAATATATAAAAATATTTAGAAATATAATTTATATTAAAATAAATTTGTTAAAGAAAAATAATTGTGCACTGTTATTGTTTATTCCTAGAGCTTGATCGAAGACCGTCTGAATATTTGTTTTCAGTTTAAAAGAAAAATTGTACTAAATGTTATAATATATATTTGAAAATTTAAATGTATTATTAAATTTTAATATAACATTTAAAATAATAACAATTTTATTTATTATTTTATTAATTATATTTTTTTTTATTTTAGTCGTCTATTATATCACAATGTAGCATATAAACAAGGGTGTTTTGTAAAATTGACTCAAAAATGACCGATTATTCTTTTTGGAATTTTGACTTGCTCTATTCACCCAAGAAATTATGATTATTCACAAAAATGCCACTGCCATCAATTCGCCCAACAACAATGAACAACCAGTATGAAGCTTATAATGCATTAAAAAATCGATTTTCACTCATTATATCTCATATCTTATCTACAAAAATTACATTTCTCTCAATTTCTCTCTATATTCATCCAAACAAACTCAAGGTTTTTGATTCTAAAGTTTTAAGATTCATATAGCCATTCAAGCTCATGATTACTGGTCATTAACGATTGCGTAGCTGTCGTGATGAAATTTTGTGTGCTTGGAGAATTAAGCAAGTTTTCTCAGTGGTTTAAGGTATGAATCAAATTTTTTGCCCTGATTTGTTCGCAAGAAGACTTACGTGTAAGTCTTCTCAACAGAGAAGACTTCCACATAATTCTTCTGATCAAAGCATATGTTAGTTTTGCAATTGACTTTATGTGTGTTTTTTAGAGAAGACTTTCGTGGAAGTTTTCAAACTTTTCTTTGTTGACAAAAAAATATTTGAGAAGAATTCTCTGGAAGTCTTCCCGGATTAACAAGTTAGTTTTACAATTGACCGATATGTGTCAAAAATTTGACTTTCTGCAGAAGACTTCCCAGTAAGCCTTCCACCTGGAGACTTTCACGGAAGTCTTCTTAACTTTTACATTAAGTATGTTCGCTGTCGGTGGAAGTCTATGTAAGTTACTTTTGCAATTAAAAATTTTAAATTTAAACATTTAATTTAAATTGGAAGACTTTCAAATAAATCTTCTGATGGAAGACTTACATGGAAGTCTTCTAGATTTTTATTCCTTGATTCTAGTGAAATATAAGGTAATGAAAGAAGACTTTCAGGGAAGTCTTCAAGCAAAAGACTTCCTTGAAAGTCTTCTCAACAAAAGTCAAATATAATCAATTACAAAAATAACCTACGCAGACTTCCACCAACCGTAAGCAGACTTAAGGTAAAATTTGAGAAGATTTTCGTGGAAGTTTTTCCGTTGGAAGACTTACAGGAAAGTCTTCTTTAGAAAGTCAAATTTCTGACACAATTAGGTCAATTACAAAACTAACTTTTTTATCCGGGAAGACTTCTAGGGAAGTTTTCTCTGGTAATTTGAGAATTTTTGAATTACAAAAATAAACCAATATTTGCAAAGGAAATGTAGAGGAGACTTCTCTTGAAGTTTTCCTTTGTAAATTTTCAATTGAAAAATGATCTGAATGGAAGACTTCTAGGGAAGTCTTCTTTACACCACACTTTCACAAAAGTCTTCTACGACAATGTATAATAAACCTTCATTTTCTTCGAATTTAAAATAATTTTTAAAATTTTATTGTTAATTTATGTGTGTTTAGACAATATTTGGGGTCCTAAATGAAATTCATAACTTTATTGGTGATAATTTAAAGGTTATCAGATATGTTTATTAATATTTCTAGCTAATGACAGAAGACTTCCCTGGGTTAATATTTTGACCTTGTAGTTTATGTTTACTAATGTTCTCTTATTTTGAATGCTGAAAATATATATATTAACCAGAAGATATGTATGAGCGGCTACCTTCATGTGTTGAAGCAAACTGCATTAGCAAATCTTGATTTTATTACTTGTATAGAAATTGATGCTCAGAATAGATTTAAGTATTTATGTAATATTTGATATTTGGTGAATTTTACTAAGTTTTCTTGAGAAGTCTTCACCCTTAGCCGTAGTAAATTTGACTAATTTTTTGTGTTATTGTGTTTGTTATTGAATTTGTATCAAGAACTTTAATAATGTCAAGTACTTTTGAAAAAATAATATTGTAGACATCAATATATTTACCAAATTTTTCATGAATATCTCTTTAAATTTACAAAAAAAAATCACAATTAAAATAGTACACCTACAAAACACAAAACGACCATAAACAAAATTACTATAGACCATTCCTCTACAAAAACAAGTTTGGACTCCATTTAACATGAGAGAAGACTCCATCAGAATACTTCCTCGAAGTCTTCTAGCACATTATATGTTAGAATACTTCCGAGAAGACTTCCCCGTAAGTCTTCTAAGTCGTCTTAAATATGAAAAACCTGCATATCCAAACAAAATAAATTAGTGAGAAAGACATGAGATAAAAATGAGAAATTGATAGAAACTTTGTTTTTTAATGAAAGATGAGATATGGGAGAAAACTCTGCCAGGAGACTTCTTGAAGTCTTCTAGATATGGTAGTTTTCTTGTGCATTAAATGTTACAAGACTTCAGAGAAGACTCCACTTAACTTGATATAAATTTGGACTCCACTTAACATGAGAGAAGATCCGTCAGAAGACTTTCAAAAAGTCTTCTAGCACATTATATGTTAGAAGACTTCCTCATAAGTCTTCCAAGTCGTCTTAAATATGAAAAACCTGCATATCTAACACAAAATAAACTAGTGAGAAATACATGAGATAAAATGAGAAATTGATATAAACTTTGTTTTTTTAATGAAAGATGAGATATGAGAGAAAACTCTGCCACAAGTTTTCTAGTGCATTAAATGATAGAAGATTTCCCTGAAAGTCTTCCAAATCGTCTCAGATCTGAAAAAAACATGCAAATCCAAAAGCATTCAATTAGCTTCAAAACATTGAAAAACTTTAAACGTAAGGTAAGAACTTAAAACAACAAAAAAGTTTTCAAAAGTTAAGAGATTTAAGAAACAAGAGATTACAACGTGAAAAAATATGATTTACACATCTACCCAATGTTCAGAAACTCGCTAGGTGCTACGCGTGCGGTTGGATAGCGCCTAGCGTTAATTAATTAATCGGCGATTATACAGAGATTAATCGGAGAATAGTTTTATGATTTTATATATGTTTTAGGGTTATATATATATTATTTGCAATCCCATTCCGTAAATGATACCTAGTGTAGTGGTCATGCACTGCTCCAAACTCATTCTAGGCCCGGGTTCGAAGCTGAGATGTGTCGTTTTGTCTTTTTCGCGTTTTTACAGAGCAACAGTCTCCATTCTTCTCATTTTTTTACGATTTCATTGTTTAATCTTGCTAAACTTAAAGATTATAATAAAAATCGAATAGATCTACGAGATATGTGTGATTTGGAACATCAAATCTTCAAAAATGATGATTTCTTAAAGTTCTCCGATTAATACTCCGATTACCACCAAATCGCGGCGGTGCTCCTCCGTGTCACGTATTTCTGGCGATTAACCGGCCGCCGAGTCCACGTTTTTGAACAGGGCATCTACCTTTAAAGAAGTACAAGATGACAATCATGTGATGAAAAATCTGCAAAAGCAAAATAATAAATGAGAAACATGAGATAAATATGAGAAATTAATATAGTTTGTTTTTAAGTTCAAATAGATTAGAGAGAGGTTGAAGAGTTTTAGAATGAGAAAATTACATTTTGTTGCAGCCATTTGAGAGGAAAAGGGATAATGTGTAAATTTTTATTTATATAAGAAGACAAAAATTTCAATAAAATTAAATATTTTCGATTCAGAAGACTTTCAAGTAAGTCTTCTAATAGAAAACCTTTTGAAAAACTTACTTGAAAGTCGTCTAGACCCTAAATTTACTATTCGTCTAGAAGACTTCCACGGAAGTCTTTTAGTGAATTATTTGTTGGAAGACTTACGAGAAGACTTTCTTGAAAATCTTCCAAGTCGTCTCAGATCTAAAAAAAACTGTATACATATCGATATTACCTTAATATCGATATTTATTCTGTTAAAATATTAAAATATAATTATACAATTTGTTTTATGTTTTATTTGATCTTGAATCATTCCTTATAATTTTTATGGGGATTTTAAAAAATTGACTCAAAACTTGAAGTCTAACACAAGTCAAACACAAAACTAACTTTTTTTTGAGTTTTAACTTACCTTATTTACCCTAAAAATTCTCATTATTTACGAAATGCCACTGGAAGACTTACCGGAAGACTTTAAATAAGTTTTCAAAAATTATGTTTTACTCTATCATCCTCATCTTCATAAATTATTCACGAAAATGCCATTGCCATCAATTCACTCAACAACCATGAATAATCAATATGAAGCTCTTAATGCATCAAAAATTGATTTTCACTCTTTCTATCTCATATCTTATCCACAAAAACTACATCTCTCTAAATTTTTCTCTATATTAATCCAAAAAACCTAAGGTTTTGATTCTAAAGTTTTTAAGGTTTATATAGCCATTCAAGTTCATGATTCCTGGTCATTAACGATTGAGTAGTTGTCTTGGTGAAGTTTTGTGTGTTTGGACAACTAAGCAAATTTTCTTAGTGGTTTAAAGTATGAATCGAATAGTTTACCCAAATTTATTCGCGAGAAGACTTACGTGTAAGTATTCTTGACAGAGAAGACTTCTACGGAAGTCTTTGTGGTCAAAGCATAGGTTAGTTTTGCAATTAAATTTATGTGTGTTTTTTAGAGAAGACTTTCGTAGAAGTCTTCCAACATTTTTTTTGTTGACAAAAAATTAGGAAAACTTCTCTGGAAGTCTTTCTGGATAAACATGTTAGTTTTGCAATTGACCGATCTGTATCAGAAATTTGACTTTATACATAAGACTTCTCGGTAAGTCTTCCAATGAAAGACTTTCACAGAAATCTTCTCAACTTTTACATTAAGTCTGCTTATGGTCGGTGAAAGTCTGCGTAGGTACTTTTGCAATTAAAATTTAAACTTAAACATTTAATTTAAATTGGAAGATTTCCATGTAAGTCTTCCGGATTTTCATTCTATGATTCTAGTCAAATATAAGGTAACGAAGGAAGACTTTCAGGGAAGTCTTCTCAATAAAATTCAAATATAGTCAATTATAAAAGTAACCTACGCAGACTTCCACACACCGTAAGCAAAATTAATGTAAAAGTTGAGAAGACTTCCGTGTGAAGACTTACCGGGAAGTCTTCTGTAGAAAATCAAATTTCTGACACAGATCAGTCTATTGCAAAACTAACATGTTTTCCGGGAAAACTTCCAGGGTTTCCTAAATTTTTGTTAACAAAGAAAAGTTTGAAGACTTCCACGAAAGTTTTCCTTTGTAAAATTTCAATTGCAAAAATGACTTGAATGAAAGACTTCCAGGGAAGTCTTCTATAGGAAGACTTTCACGAAAGTCTTCTACGACAATGTTTAATAAACATTCATTTTCTTCAAATTTAAATTGACTTTTTAAATTTTTATTGTTAATTCATATGTTTTAGACAATATTTGGGGTCATGAATGAAATTCATAACTTTATTGGTAATAATTTAAAGGTTATCAAATATGTTTATTATTGTTTCTAGCTAATGATAGAAGACTTTCATTGATTTTCTTGCCTTGATTTCTATGTTTGCTAATTTTCTCTAATTTTGAATGCTGAAAATATCTATGTCAACCAGAAGATGGGTATGAGCGGCTGCTTTCATGTTTGGAACAAATTGCATTGGCAAATCCGGATTCTATTACAAGTATATAATTTGATGCTCATAATAGATTTAAATATTTATGTAATATTTGATATTTGGTAAATTTGGCTAATTTTTCTTTAAGTATTCTCCTTTAACCGTAGTAAATTTGACTATTTTGTTTTTTTGTGATTTGCTATTGAATTTGTATCAAGAACTTTAATTATGTCAAGTATTTTGGCAAGATAATATTATAGACATGAATATATTTACCAATTTTTTATTCATATCTCTTTAAATTTAGAAAAGAATTCACAATTAAAAGAGTGCACATACAAATCCCAAACGACCATAAAACAAAATTATTATAGATCATTCTTCTACAAAAAAAAGTTTGAACTCCACTTAACATGAAAGTAGACTCCGTCAGAAGACTTTCAGGAAATCTTCTAGAACATTATATGTTAGAAGACTTCCAAGAAAACTTCCCCAGAAATCTTCCAAGTTGTCTTAGATTTGAAAAACCTGCATATCCAAAAAAATCAGTGAAAAAGACATGAGATAAAAATGAGAATTATTATAAAGTTTGGTTTTTTTCTTTATGAAAGACTTACTTGAAAGTTTTCTAATAGAATACCTCCTCGAAAACTTACTTGAAAATCTTCCTTATAAGTCTTTTAGAGCCTAAATTTATTATTCACCCAGAAGACTTCCGCGGAAGTCTTCTAACGCATTATTTGTTGGAAGACTTCTGAGAAGACTTCCATAAAAGTCTTCCAAGTCGTCTCAGATCTAAAAAACCTGCATATCCAAACAAAATAAATCAGTGAGAATGACATGAGAAAAAAATTAGAAATTAATATAAAGTTTTTTTTATGAAAGACTTACTTGAAAGTCTTCAAATAGAATACCTCCTAGAAGACTTACTTGAAAGTATGTTAAGCCCTAAATTTACTATTTGCCTAGAAGACTTCCGCAGAAGTCTCCGAGTGCATTATTTATTGGAAGACTTCCGAGAAAACTTCCATGAATGTCTTCCAAGTCGTCTCATATCTGAAAACATGCATATCCAAAAGCATTCAATTGACTTCAGAACATTGAAAAGCTTTAAAAATAAGATAAGAACTTAAAACAATAAAAAGAGTTTTCAAAAGTTAAGAACTTTAAGCAACAAGAGGGTTACTAAATGAAAAAATATGATTTATACATCTACCTTTAAAGAAGTAGAAGATGAGAACCATGTGATGAAACCTGCAAAAACAAAATAAATAAGTGAAAAACATGAGATAAAAAATGAGAAATTAATATAAAGTTTGTTTTTTAAGTTCAAACAGATTAGAGAGATGTTGGAGAGTTTAAAATGAGAAAATTACATTTTGTTGCAGTCATTTGAGAGGAATAGAGATAATATGTAATTTTTTCTTTATATAAGAAGACAAAAAAATTCAATAAAATTTAATATTTTATATTCAGAAGACTTTCAAGTAAGTCTTCTAATAGAATACCTCTTGGAAGACTTACTTTAAAGTCTTCTAGACCCTAAGTTTACTAGTCACCCAGAAGACTTTTAATAAAATTAAATATTTTTAATTAAGAAGACTTTCAAGTAAGTCTTCTAATAGAATACCTCTTGGAAGACTTACTTGAAAGTCTTATAGACCCTAAGTTTACTATTCACCAGAAGATTTCCGTAGAACTCTTCTAGTGCATTATTTGTTGGAATACTTAAGTCACCTATACACTAAACTCAAAATAACTAACTAATTAGAAACAAAGACATCATAAAAAGTAAATAATTTCAAAATTTAAATTTATATCACTTAAAAATGTCTATAATTAGATGATTAATATTTTTTTCCAACCAAAATATTTTTTACAAAATTAATAAAAAAATTTAAGATCTAATACAATAGATTTTATGGAAGACTTAAGACTTCTATTGGAAGATTTATGTAAGACTTATTGGAAAACTTAACAATAGAAGGAAAACTTAAATTATTTTAAAATTTTAAGCAAGAAATTGTAGTTAAGTTTTCCAATAAGTCTTCTATTGCATTATATCTTCAAAAATTTAAATCTTCCAAAACCCCAAAATAAAATATATTACTAAATCATATACAAAAACTTTATTAAAATAAAATTATAAAGTGTTTAATATATACAAAAATAAACACATATAGGTAAAATTTAGTTTTTGAAAAAAAACTAAGATACCACAATATAACCCTAAAAACGCATACAATACTATAACATAGTTACCAAACCTTAAACCAAAGAATATCATGACTAATTTACTATGTTGAAAACTATTTAATTTTGGAAAATCTAAATTTACATCATTTATAAATGTCTAAAATTACAGAATTAGGATTTTTTAATAATCAAAAATATTTTTTATAAATTATTTTTAAGATCTACATCATAAGAAGACTTTCAGGGTTAGACTTTCCTGAAAATCTTCTCACTTGCAGGGTTATAATAGTAAACTACAATACTTTTTTTGTTTAATCATGAAGGGGTATTTGTAATTTTACTAATATTTTAAATGATTTTTGCATTTGATTTGAGTTGAGGTACACTTTTGCATTTAAAATCAAGTTTTGAATCATGTTTAGCAAATCCCCCAAATTTTATTGAGAAATTGTCAAAAATACCACTTTCCTTGTACCACTTTTCAAAAATACCTTAATCACTTTTATCCTTATTTTTTTAAGAGGGAAAAATACATTTATAACCGTTGGATTAAGTAATCTAAGACTTAGGGTTTAGAGTTAAGGGGTGGTGTAGGGTGGGGGTAGGGTTTAGGAATTTAAAATTTAAGATTCTAATTAATTTTAAAAAAATTTGCCCCTTAAAAAATGGTATTTTTAAAAATATCTCTTTAATAAAGGTAAAAATGAAAAGTGGTACAAGAAAAGTGGTATTTTTGAAAATTCCCCAATTTTATTTAACGAATATTCATTGATACATAATACAAATATAAGAAAACACGAAGACCACAATTTCTAAATGCACCCTAAGGCAATATAAACTTTAACCCAGATATGTCATTTGATTCCTTACTGATCTTCGTAATTGGATTATGAGAAGACGACGACATTCCAGTTCTCCAAAAGATGAACATAAGAAGTTATTAAGTAATTTCAGAAGCAATGGAAGTGGTGGTGGGATCGTAAGAAGTCGTAAGGCGGTGAGGAAAGAGAATGTAATGTGTGTTCAATGACTCTCTAAACAGTAGCTATGAACATTGGAAAAGAAAGCAATCATCGGGTGGAGATCGATCCAACACAGTTTGTAAGTGCAAGGTGTAACCACAATTAAGTAATACAAATGATAAATTGAAAAACAAATTACAAGCAAATATTTTTTGCTTTTATTCAAAGTCGTTTACAACACTCTATTACAAAACTTACTTAATCAATTTAATACAGTCTGTTAATATTCTAATAACTGCTACTGAAAGATTGCTAAACTACCTAGCTTATGGCTCTCTTCCATCATGTACTTCAATGTTTGTTTCAAAACGACTAAGAATACCTGATATACTTTGTTATTTACCAGTTTTATACAATTATTTGGACTCTATTTGGAGTCTATTATGTATGTCTAGACTGTATTTTAGAATTTAGACTATATTTTAGAGTTTTTTCAGGTCAATGTACGTTTTGGAGCATTATGTAGATAATGAAGCTTGTTAGAGCATTCAGAGGAGATATCTAGTAGATGTTCATGATCATATAAGTTTGAGTCGAAGTCAAACATGACCATCGATCGACGAAGCATCTGTCGACCTCCTACTCGCAGAAGTATCGACCAACTTCAAGCCCAAGTCATAAAAAAATACGAGAATGCCCCTGAACGAGTTTTGACATAGCTTATAAAGGTTCTGCCATTGTTTAGGCAGACATATACATATTTCATATTACACAAATTATTATTTATAGCTTTTTAGTTTTCTTAGTATTTTAGGGGTGAAGATTTGAACTCCTTCAGAGATTTGTATTGGAACCCCATTATTTATTCTATGCATTATATTATTTAGTACATCATGCTTTTTAAGATTATGTCTGAGTAATTCTCTTGTTATATTAGGGTTTATAATGTTATTGATGAATTAGCCCCAAAACAAGATTGATATAATAAAGAAATATCAATATTTGGAATGTGTTTAATGCTTGTGTTTTAAAGTAACTAACTAGAAACCTGAACTTAGGACATGGACAATTACGAGAGTAGGTTCTGTGCCAGAATTGATTCCATTGAGCAAGGTTATTAGATACATGCGAGAGCTGATTTAATTAACCTAGCCGACGAATTTCTTGTCTGATAGCCATCGATCGACACTCGGCCTTAGCCGTCGATCGAAGGCCGACTCCTCTGTTCGCATACATGAGTTAGAACAAGAGGGGGTCAAACTAGTTGATTAAGGTCCTTGCATATTAAAAATTTCATGCATCATATCCACTATAATTCCCTTGCCTGAAACCCTACATCTATCTTTTCCATATTTGAATCGACTTAACTTATTTTAGACAATTCTTTTTCCGGATAAAACCCACAACAAACCTCTATTTATAGCTTGCCTACCTTAGCCATTAGAAATACATAAATCTATTGTGTGCCTTCGATCTCTGTGGATTTAATCTCTATGTACTACAATTAGACCTCTCTTGGCAAGAGTTGTTCGTAGGGTCAATTTGATAGACTGTATGCTTTAAAATAAATCTTAACCCGCACGTTGTCAAATTTGGCATCGTTTCAGGGGAGCAAGGATTACCATTAGATTTACTTTTAGGGTTTAGTCCATGCTTTTTCTTTACTGCAAGTTAGTGACAATTTACTTTTTCTTGTCTTTCAGGTGCATGCCCAGTAGTACCAGAAGCAAAAAGAACAAGAAATTACTTTTCTCAGATCTCGTTGCAATCGAACGTTCCATCCGCAAAACATATACGACAAACAGCGTTCGACAGTAGCACTCAACCTCCGATTAATGCTCTTTCACGACCAACATCGATCGACAGTGCCCACACAACATTGATCAACAGTAGCTTAGAAGTTCAGATGGTTGCGATTTTAGTTGTGGTTCGAGATGAGAGAGCAGACATGTATGACCTTGAAAGTCATATGCGTAATGCAACATGTCAGAGAATTGATGATCAGGAGGTTGTAATCCCTGAACCAGAAGTAGAAGCAGACGCTGTAGTAGCTCGACTTGAAGATGTCGTCCAAGGTGCTCAACGGGGACTGGCAGACTACAATTGTTCAGACCAGTTATATGCTAATAGATCCGCTATTCGTCCTCCAGCTTTCCATAGGAACAACTTTGAGATCAAACCGTCCTTCTTCGTATTTGTTGCGCAGAAACCCAACCATGGATTGCGATATGAGCACCCGATAGATCATCTATAGCGGTTTGAAGATCTAGTATCTGCTATTAAAGCCATTGGAGTCATTGAGGACTATCTATTATGTAAGCTCTTCAAATACTCACTTGATGGAGATGCTTCGCATTGGCTTAAGAAACTACCACCAGGATCTTTGACATCATGGACAAACATCAAGAACGCATTCCTGCGCAATTTATTTGATGATGCACGAGTAGAGGACTTGAGAAGCACAATCGCTACAGTCTTTCATGCTTTCTATGATTATGTCTGAGTAATTCTCTTATTAGATTTAGGGTTTATAATGGTATTGATAAATTAGGCCAAAATAGGATTGCTATGATAAAGAGATATTAATCTTTAGAATTGCGTTTAATGCTTGCGTTCTAGAGTAGCTAACTAGAAACCTGAACTTAGGACTTGGACAACTACGAGAATAGGTTCTGTGCCAAAATTGATTCCATTGAGCTTGTTGTTAGATACATGCGAGAGCTGGTTTAATTAACCTAGTGGATGAACTTCTTGTCTGATAGAATAGATCGACACTTGGCCTTAGCCATAGATCGACGGTCAACTCCTCTGTTCGCATACGAGAATTGGAACAAGAAGGGGTCAGACTAGTTGATTAAGGTCCTTGCATATTAATAATTTTCTGCATTATATCCACTATAATTCACTTGCCTGAAACCATAGATTTATTTTTTCCATATTTGAATCGACTTAACTTATTTAGACAATTTCCTTTTCGGATTAAACCCACAATAAACCTCTAGTTATAGCTTACCTAGCTTAGTCATTAGGAATACATAAATATTTTGTGTGTCCTCGCTCTCTGTGGATTTGATCCCTAAGTACTACAATTAGACCTCTCTTGGCAAGAGTGATTTGTAGAGTTAATTTGATTGATTACATTGCTTTAAACAAACTTTAACCTGCACGCTGTCAACACCTCCAAGAAATTCTTTCTCTATATAAAATTAGTCTCTATGTCTTTCATAAGATCCCATAGCTATTTTATAGTTATCTTCATGTTTCCAAAACCTAATGCAAGGAACTCATGAATATGGACATCTACTATATCAATAACTGCAACTTTCCTATTCTTGGGATTGCACTTATTCTTTTTTCTTTTAATGAATAAAATTGCTCCTCAATTTTATTCTCTTACCTTTTCACCAAGATATATACTTGATCTCCAAGTCTACACGACTTCAACTCAGCGTCTTGAATCCACGAGGTGTGCACCACACCAAAGATTTTTGCCCTATGAGATATGCATTCTCTGAACCAAAACATCACCATTCCCCCTGCTTGATTGCATACTAAGATAAAACACATATGCTTAAATGTTAAGAATTACTCCATCGACCCATTTGTCTGCTTCTTCATATGTAATCATGACAAAACCAATGTTGCAGCAGAATGATCTGACACACCCGCCAAACTACCTCTCGACCAAATTTTGTTGAGGAATTGGATTCTTCATGTGTCGTCATCTTGACCATGAGTCTCTCCCCATCCACACCGAGTGCACACTGTACTCGTTGATGTTGTCTTTAAGTGATTTCACCATCACTTTCATGATGATCACCTCACATCACTTCCTGACACACTTCAATCTCCTTCCCCTTTGTACCACAAAAAACTTCGTGTCCTAGCTCCAGATTTAATGCTTCTTGATCTTCTGCAAGATTACTCCTGACAAAGTTGCATCTTTTTCTACTGTCTGTTATTTGATTTCATCAAATAAGCTACACTTGGCCATCAACACTTTTTCAACCCTCTTAGGTTCAAAGAATGCCTTATTCATCCTCTTGGCCATGTTTATGCTATTCTCAAGAGAAAAACATCCACTTTCTTGTGTCCAACCTTCCTACATAACCAACGTCACATTCGATGTTTTTTCTTGTTTCGCCTGACACATGTTCTGATACACCGACCAGTCTCCTTCTTTGTACCAGATGCACAACCATGCTTCAGAACCTCTTGCATGACCTTCATGTTGGTGTACTGATATACTACATTCGGCTTGTTACACACAGCTACACACTGTAGAACTTCATGTTGTACGCCTTGTCATACGTCCTGGACGTGCTTCCTAAAAAACTTCTTTGGCCTCACTTTGATGTGATCCTTCGCCCAAAGTGTGACAGCCTCTTATGATGTGCTTCAATACTCTCAGCTCCTAAGTGTCCCAGTTCTCAATTCACCTTGGCTGGTTGTCCCATTGATATTATCTTATCCAAATCCTTGGATCCACTCTTGAGCATTCTAATCTGCTTGCGATTTTCATCGAAATCACATTCCAGCATCCTTGCTCCCTCTTCTTCACCAGTAACAACTTCTCTCAGCCTGCTAAACTCATGTACAAGAGACTTATTCTTCTCTTTGGCAGCCGCAAGTTCTTCAACCAACTTGCTTTGCTTCTAAGCCACATCATGCTCATGATTCTGCACCATGTCGTGTTGCAATATGAGATTCTCTTCCTTGAACTTTAAACACTTGTCATACAACACAAGATACTCCTCATCATCTGCATCAACATCTAAAATCAGAGGATTCTCTATATCCCTCCTTGTATGCACCAAATGCAACAAGATTCTTCATTCCCTTTCCACCACCATCAGAATCTGAATAATCAAAGGACTGTAATGATATGCCTTTTCTTTTCCTTGAGTTTGGACATTCACTCTGTGTGTGTCCAATCCCTCTACACTTAGGACACTTGAGTTCCCTTCATCGAGCTACATGACAGTCATTCCTCATATGACCAAAGCCTTCACACTCATAGCATTTGAGACTTTCTCTTCTTCTACCATTGTCACCTCACCTCCCTGACGATCATGTTGCTTCAAAGGCTGAAGCGTCCTCCTATCAGAGCGGCTTCCCAACTTGCTGAAATTCCTGACCATCAAACCCAAACTATCTTCAATCTTCTAAAGGTTATCACCTTCTTCGTCAGCCACAAATGCTATACTCCTTGACGCACTACTTGACATAGAGACCGAACTATTGTCCGTCTCCATCTATTTTGCCTTTAGCATACCCACAAGTTTGTCAAACTTGAGTTCATCCGTGTTAGTAGTCATCTTCAAGGTCGCTTAGTGGGAGCTGCAAATTTATTGGGAAGAAAATGTTGCAACTTCTTTACCAGTTTTTTCTCCTTGCACTTCTCAAGAACATATGCTTCATGCGCCATATAAAAAAAGTTTGACAGTGAAGCTTTCCACATAATCAACATCAGACCACATGAGATTCTCAAACTGTGATCCAAGATGGTCCAGGTGTGTCCTCTTGACACTCTCATATCCTTCAAATGAATTCACGGGATCTCCCACGCCTCTTTAACTAAAGTACTCCCCTGAATCAATTGAAAATGTTCTGCTTCAATAGCTGCCAAAATCGCTGAGATAGCATTTGCATTAAACTTTTATGCATTTCGCTTTGCCTCTATCCAAGACTCCTTTTCCTTGGGATGATTTTTTCTATCTTATGTGACTATTGTGAGCTCCTCCCAACCAATCTCCACAATTGTCCACACATTCTCACTGATTCCTCGAATCAATTGCTTCATGCGTGGCTTCCAATGACCACACTGTTCCGCGTTCAACATGATTGTTTTCTGAACAGAAACAATCATTTCCATCTTCACCTTGAGGATCACACTTGTAACTTAGGTGACCCCCTCTAAGACAAATTATACGTGCAAGATGCAACCACAATTAAGTAATGCAAAAGATAAATTGAGAGATAAACTGCAAGCATACACATTTACTTTTATTAGAAATCGCCTTATACAATCTATTACAAGACTTTCTTAATCAACTTTACACAGTCTATTAACATCCTAACACATGTTACTGAAAGATTGCTAATCTACCTAGCTTATGGCTCTCTGTTGTTACGTACTTCAACGTCTGCTTCAAAACGACCAAGAAAACCTCCAAGAGACTTTCTCTCTCTATAAAACTAGACTATGTGTCTTTGTGGAATACATACGACCCCATGACTATTTTATAGCTATATTCACGTTTCCAAACCTCTAGTTCAAAGAACCCATGAATATGGACATCTTCCATATCAATAACTGTAATTTTTCGTTTTTTTTGAATTGCACTTATTTATTTTCTTTTAAGGCATAAATTTGCATCCCAATTTTCTCTAAGATATACACTTGCTTTCCAAGTCTACACGACTTAAGTTCAGCATCTTGAATCTACATGGTTTTCACCACTCAGCATGCCTTTTGCATCAGCCACTACATCAGCGTTTACGTCAATGATCAAGGCAAACTATTATCATCTATAAGCTCCTGCAGTCCTGCTTGCATCTTCACGGTTATGAGTGGTGGGATACTATTTTGAGTTGTAGCTTAAACTCGAACAATTACGAAGTTAAAGACTCCGACTTTTTCTGTTGATTTATTTTATTGTGTATTGTTGCATCCCCAATTGTCATATGAGTCGAGGATATATAGAGTTCTCGCTCAGTGATGGAAGCGTTAGAAAATGAAAAGTACTTCTTTTATTAAAAATCTATGCATTTTGGATTGCAATCTCAACAGTCAGATTGAACTTGTGTGTAACAAACTTGTGTCTTTTTTAATCCCACGCTTCATTTTAGTGGAACTGAAATCTGATTTATATATTGGGTCTGCAGTTTATGGTTGCATCTACATTGATCTTACAATGTACAAAACCTTTCGAGGTTTCTGTAGACCAATTCCATGGTTATTAACGGTACTTTCTATTGCAATCACTCTTGGGATATAAGATATGCAGCAAGTTCGGTGTCTTCTTCAGTTTCTTTGACTTGCAGAAGAAGTGATGTGTCCTTAACTATATGGTTTGTTTTCGTGGAGGTTACAACATCCACAGTAAGAGAATGGTTGTATCTAAAAATGGAACGATTTTAGAGGTAAGTTAAATCACCAACATCTATCTCTGATATTGTAATATATAAGAGCTTTTTTCTTATGTTTATGCTCTTACTGAATCATAAAGTGGAATTGATTGACTGATGCTCACAAGCTGTTTCTATAATTAACTTGGGCAAATGGGAAACTGCTATGCAGATGACAAAACTAACCATATTTCTTGCAATCTGGGATAGAAATGTTGAATAGCTTGCTTTATGTATCAGTAGGACTATCGGTTTGGTCTTTAGTTGTTTTTGCCTTGACCTACTTTTGGATATACGGATTTAAGGGTGGGTGTTCGGGTATTCATTCGGGTTTGGTTTAGATCTATTTGATTTCGAGTTTTCAGGATTAAAGATTTCAGTCCTATTTAGGTGTTTATAAATTTTGGTTCGGGTTCGGATTCGGATAACCCGTTTAAATTATTTTAAAAATTTTAATTAATATATACATTAAATTTATCAAAATCTAAAAATAAAATAATATACTGTATATAAATTTGAATAATGTATGCTAAAATATTTAAACTTAACATATAAATTGGTTTAGCTAGAATATTTAGCTTTAATATTGTTACGTGCTCAATTATCCTAGAGCTACTAATTAATTTTTCAAATATGAGGTTCAGTTGTAGTGCTTAGGGATCGAATCCACAGAGATCGAGAGCACACAATAGATTTGATAATCAACTTAGTTATGCTAGACAATTAATAAGAATTTAGAATAGTAAATAGTTGGTTTGTAAACAAGTAAGGAAAATAGCTAGATTTAAGCTTTTCAGTTAGTTAATTATAATGGATATAAGACAATGGGTTTTCAATTATTGAACACGAATTCAATTACTAAAGATATCAATAGTTACATTTATCTTATGGCTAAGCTCAGAGTCTACAATTTTCGTGTGCAAATTTGGAATGACGTCGATCGATGGTATGCAAACAACACTATTGATGGCTTTCTTAGTCAAGCATTAAACGACCATATTCGATTGGTTCACTTAGAATTACTAGACCATTCTCTCGATTGCCCCTAGTAACTTAAGCTTAGCAGGATTTGTTCAGGTAACAATCCTACTCTCGCAGTGTCAGTTATCCTAATATCAGAGTTATAATTAGCTACTCCAGAACACAATCAATAAGCATAATTCTAATGACAAATCTAATAATCACCCTAGCAATTCTAATATTTAGTTAATCCATCAAAACCATTAATAATCTAACTAGAGGACTACCAGACATAGCTAAGTTGAACATAATTATAAGCATAAAATAAAACATAAGATAAAGAATATGGATAAAAACTAGGGTTTTAATACAAAGCTTGAAAGAACTCTTGATTTTCTCCCCAAAACCCTAAACAACTATGTTTGTTATGAGAAGTCTCAAAGCTTTTAAAAAGGTATCTCCTTTGTCGTCTCTTTGCCTAAAACACCAGCAAAGACAATATAAATTAGGTAAAACATGTCCAGAGGCAATCTTGTAATTTCTATGATTTAAGCTTCAAGTTGGGTACTTTGTGAATTGGCTTATGCACGTCGATCGTCGATCGACGGCAAGTGTGCGTCGTCGATCAACGCAATGCTCTGTCTCGACTTTTACTTTGTTGAATTTAACCAGCTACGGAGTTCTCTCTCTTTGAGCTCCAGAAAGCCACATAATCTATATAATGCCCCAAAATGTACTTAGACCTGAAAAGATTCTAAAATGCTTCCTAAATATACATAACATACTCCAAATAGAGCCTATAACATGGTCTAAAAGTGGTAAAAAGAAGGACCTATCAACTCTCCCAGACTTAACCTTTTGCTTGCCCTCAAGCGAAACAAGGGTAAACCTGTGGAAGAGGTTTGAAAAACAGGTACTCACAAAATCTTTAGCTTATCATTATCACCGTTAATATATAGCACACATCAAACAAGTGTCAATCATAGAAAAACTTTAGATACCTTATCCTAGTATAACAACCAAATCCATTCTACCAACAATTTAGCAGATATTAGCTTTACTCACTCATCTACTAACCTCATTTCTTGCATAAAATAAAAGTACATGCTTTACCTTGGGAGTATTGATCATAGGACTCATGGACTTTTACCCCTGCAAGTATCTGAACACACATGCAGTCTTCTTTATTCCCTTTCTTCCTTCTTTCTCTCTTCTCTGACTCTCTTTATATTATTACTTTTTAGATAGAAGTCTAATGAATCAATGATACTGATACAATCCATTTTGTTCATCTTTCTTTTCCTTTTCTCTTTTTATTTTTATTTTATGACAAAGTGTAGGCGAATAATGGGGTCACAAGTAATTTACCTATTCCTCGCTTCCGCAGTGTGTGAACATTCATTTCTAAATTAGAATAATGGGGTCATAACTAATTT
Organism: Moricandia arvensis; assembly: GCA_905132765.1. Taxonomy (NCBI): domain Eukaryota; kingdom Viridiplantae; phylum Streptophyta; class Magnoliopsida; order Brassicales; family Brassicaceae; genus Moricandia; species Moricandia arvensis. The sequence continues at coordinate 71,264 of CAJHQP010002017.1, read as the reverse complement.
ACCTTCCCCTCTGCATCTTTCAGGAAATCATCTCAATCTTTTATTTTTATAGATGCCGAAGAGAGAGAGAGAAGATAATCAGAAGCACACAAACTTTTACCTTCCAGACTTTCAAGAGAAATCCGATCCAATGTATGTCAAACCCCAAAGCAAGCAAATAAGTCAATTAGGTTGGAGGTTAACTTCAGTTCCTTCAAACTTTCTAATCAAGTGTGATATAGTGGCAGGATGATCCACTTTGGTATCTCTAGTACTCTTTGCTATCAACAAATCTAGAGGGGTGTTGTAGAATGGTTTCGATAATAAGTAAGAACTTATAATGATCATAATTCCCTTTTTGTCTCAATAAATTACATAATAACAAAACTCCAAAATAAAAAGCAATATTACTAAACCTCCCGCAGACTTAAATAACACTGTCTCCAGTGTCTCAGTTAGGTGGAAAAATTAAAACATAAGTAAAAGTAGTGAAGATAGTCGAAAATACTAGACTCTGTTACGAGTGTCGATTGATGGTTATGTCATGACGTCCACCGATTGGTATCGATCGATGGTTGTGCTCCGTCATCGACCGATGGCTTGGTTCACGATCTTCCTGTTTTTTTTTAAACATAAAATAAAGAAAAATACGAACATTAGTAAAATCATGAAAACAAAATGAATTTAAAACATACCTAATAGTGGGTTTCCTCTCACTCAGCGCTTGGTTATAGTTTTTAGTTTGACGTTTTGCACTGTGTGGACTAAGATGGGGGTAGATTATCACTTGTTGGAAAAAAAGTTTCCACACCCTCATTGCTCATCTGGAACCATATACAAACGAAGCTGCTTATGGCTTCTTCACCTCTGGTTCTTTGGATGTCCATGTTTTCCTTGGTGATCTCAATTTGGTTCATCCTTTTCTGAAGGTTGTCAATGCAATTGTGTAACCAGCCAACTCTGCTTATGTGGGTATGAATATGTCATCCAATCTCATAGATATATCTGCCATCATCATGTCTTGAGATGCATAAACTCCATCAAGTTTGTTTTCTAGCAGCTTCTCAATTACCAGCCTTTGTCTAAATGGTCCAAGTGAAACGTCGATTGATGGTCGAGATTGTCGGTCGATCGATGGTGCTTCGTCTGCTCCATTTGCGTGTTGTTTCTGAACCATCTGATGAGTATAGTCCATCTTTTGCTTTATCTCCGCCATGTACGTAGTTAAATAATTAATACTATTGTTGAATGGGTAATAAATATCATCAATCCTCTTGTTTTAGTCATCCATAAACATCTCTTAGGATCTGTAGATTCCTTGTACCATGTCATCTACTTCTGCTCTACTATAGTAGTTAGTCGATGGCCTGGTTTCCTCAAAATTCTCTGCATACTCTGGTAAACAAAGACGAGTGTGTCCAATGATGGCTGCTCTCTAAAGAATATCTCTGATGTCTTCCTCTGACACGTTGATGATTTTGCCATCTATGTCTGGTGCATTGCCATCTTCATCTCTATAAAATCCATACTCATCTCTAGATTCCCAGCAAAATCTTCTCCTTGTTGGATCCTTATAGGAGTTGTACCCTTCTACCAGATTAGCATCGATCGATGGTATAGGGCCATCGTCGATTGATGTCGCAATACAAGTTCATCGGTTCCTCTAAAATTTCCAGCTTCCTCTAGTGCAAGAGCATGATACTCGATTGCTTCTTCTTCTAGATAAGATTCGTCGTAATCTGGGTTAGTTGTATCATGACCTAGGTCAGGGTTGTCGTCGATCGATTTCCAAGGATGGGTGTCGATCAACTGTTGATTGGCATTGTCGACCAATGTGTTGGCTGGGTATCGATCGATGCTCCATTGTCAGGGTCATACTCTTGCTCGAAATCGCAGAAACACGTGACCACAAGTCATGGTTCATGAACCAAATCAATGAGAGCAGTCTTGGTTCTAGTTTGAACAAGCTCATAGTTATGATTTTGATCAATAAAAGATAGATATAACTTATTTGTCTTTATGTCGCATATTACTCCTACCGTGGCTATGAAAGCTCTTCCAAGTATCTGGGATGAATTCTCCTCCACTTGGACGTCCACGACATGAAAGTCTACAGGAATTAGGGCATCGTCAATTTTCACTTGGAGGTCTTTCACTATGCCTCTTGAATTCGCCTTAGAGCAATCCACAAAAGTGAATGAATCACTAGAAGGCTCCACCTTTAAGCTTAGAATCTCTTCCATGGTTCTTGGCATAATGCTTACTAAAGAATCAGTGTCGCAGAGTGCATGAGGGTAGCCATCTCATTTGATGTTGCAGGGAACCACAAACTTCCCAAGGTCGCTTCTCTTCTTCAACTTGACCTTCTGCTTTATCTTCTCCCTTAGATGATTAAACATTCTATCAATGTCCTCATCAGTCTCCTTTGTTTCTTTGAAGAACATCCACAATTTATGAGTGTAATAAGCTTCCTCGGATGGGGTTTCTAAAGGAATTCTGAGAACTCTCTTAGTAAAACCATCCATCTCTTTCTCATTAACTTCTCATCTAAGATGCTTAGGGATCTTTTCTTTCTTCTAGAATGTTCATCCATAGCTTCCTAAATTACCGTAGGGAGTAGTTTATATGTCTATCTGGGTTTGGGTAGGGTGGGTTTCGAGTTCCTATTAGAATATAAGAGACTCACGTCTATGCTTGGCAACTGACTTCCTTTCTGTTTCAAACTGTTATTGATCGATGGTAGAGTCAGGCTGTCGATCGATGTCCATCTCTTCACACACAGATTCTTCAGGTACCGTCGATTAATGGTTAGTTTGGACTGTCGATCGAGGGTCGTGTGAACATAGGAGGGATTCTCACGAATTTCTTCCTCCTGGTTCCTAACTTCTTCCACAATTTGCCAAAAATCATCATCTATGATGGCACTGACGTGGTGCTTCTGTCCAACCTCAATATTTTCCTTGATCAAGGCTTCTTGTCTCCTCACAGCTTCACTGGACTGGACAACCTAATTCTCTAGCTTCTTCACATGGGTGTAGAGAGCTTCAAATTTAGTGTTGAGGTTGGCATATACAACATCAATCTTTCCATTGAAATCCACTGTGATTATCTGTTGTCCCTCCAGAACCTTGTCAATCATAGCTTCAATCTTGTTTTCCTGGGTATCTGATGGGGTGTTATGGTAATAGGAGGCTCCATAGGTTCTGTTGTTGTTGTATGGTCTTTGTTGTTGTGATCCTTGGTTGAAGCTACTCCTCTGACCATTGCCATAAAATTTTATGTTGCTCTGGTTTTCATATCTCTGGAATCAATTTCCACCAACAAAGTTCACATCCTCTTCTTCACCTTTCTCATTGTCAGATCCTATAGCTTCTACACTTTCTGTGAAGCTAACTTGCTTCTTCAGAAACCTATGAACACTGTCCAACTTGGCTTTTACTTCTTCCATCTAATCCTTGGTCAGTGTAGGGACTGATTTCCTCCTCTCATGATCATTTTTTTGGTGTTGTTGTTGTCTGCCAAACTCTCTATCAAGTTGGTAGCCTCTTCTGGACTCCTAGTATAGAATTATCCCTCACTACATGTGTTTAAATCCATCTGGTATGATAGCTCAATACCTCTGAAGAAAGTGCTGAGAAGTTGCAGTTCATTGAATCCATAGTGTGGACAATCTCTTTGGTAGGATTTGAATCTTATCATGAGTTTTTGAAAGACTCTGTAGGCTCATGTGTGAATGTAGTAATTATGCTTCTCAATTCCTCAGTCTGGCATCATCAAAGAAATTACGAAGGAAGACGTTTTTGATGTCTGTCCAGAATGTAAGAGATTCTGGTGGTAGCTGCTTAAGCAAGTATGAAGCATCTCCAGCAAGCGAATATTGGAAGAGCTTGCATAGAAGGTAGTGCTCAAGGACTCCATTAGCCTTGATGGCATACACAAGATCCTCGAATCGTTCCAAATGAATCATAAGGTGCCCATGAGAATGACCATGAAATGGTGTTTATGCCAAAAGTGTGAAATAGGTTGGCTTTAACTCAAAATCGTTTCTCTGAAAAGATGGAGGACGAATAGTAGAGCTGTTGGCATAGAACTAATCTGGACGATTGCAGTCAGCCACCGCTCTAGGTTGAGCAGCATGGGCTTCAACTCTAGTTTGAGCTACATCGGCTTCTTCTGGTTCAAGGATCATCAATTCTCTGACATGTTGCATTACACAGATATCATCCAGGTCATACATGTCCCCTCTCTAATTTCTAGTCACGATCAGCATAGAAACCATCTCTGCTCGGGAATCACCGTCGATCGATGTATCGGTATTGGTGTCGATCGCTTCGGGCAAATGAGTGTCGATCGATGAAGAAGTGTTGGCGTCGATCGATGCTTGTCGTTTCTCCCTGCGGATACTACGTTTGATGGCTACTGGGTCTAAGAAAATTGAGTCTTTTTGCTTGTTGCATGTGGTACTTTTGGGCATTCACCTAAAAGGCAAAAGATTTTTTTTTTAAGTAAACAAAAAAGAAACCTAAACAAAATTTGCAAAACAAATCTAATGGCATCTTTGCTCCCCGGCAGCTGTGCCAAATTTGATATGTGCTCAAATAACCCTAGAACTATTGATTACTCTCTTAAATAAGAGGTTCGATTGTTGTACTTATGGATCGAATCCACAGAGAGCAAACACACAAAATAGATTTGATAATCAACTTAGTTATTCTAGGCAATTAATAAAAGTTAGTAAATAGGAAAGAGGTGGTTAGTAAGCAAATTAGGAAAATAGCTAGATCTAGGGTTTTCAGGCAGTGAATTATAATGGCTTATTGGGTTTTTAATTATAGAACACGAATTTAGTTAGTAATGATATCAATAGTTATATCTATCCTATGGCTAAGCTCAGAGTCCACAAATTTTTTGTGCAAATTCGGAATGACCGTTGATCGATTGTATGCAAACAACATCGATCGATGGCTTTCTTAGTCAAACATTAAACGACCAGATTCTATTGGCTCACTTAGAATTACTAGACCAATCTCGATTGTCCATAGTAACTTAAGCTCAACATGATTTGTTCATGTAAGAGCACCATTAACCCTAGCAACCCTAATGGGTTGCTTGTTTTTTTTTTTTTTTTTTTAAGATTTAAAAAAAAAATTAAAACTAACCAATCACGGGCCGCCATGTGTCAGTGGGGCCCGTGAATAGTGTAAGAACCATAGCATGAAGGTTGCTTATTTAAGCAATATAAGAGAAGTTCTTAGTGTTGGAGTTGGTGATTTTGATAAAACCAAGGGCAAGAGCCCTTGGTTAATCATGCTCTAACGATCCTACTCTCGCAGTGTCAATTATCCTAATATTAGACTTCTAGTTAGGTACTCTAAAACACAAGCAATAATCACAATTATGATGATATATCTAATAATTAACCTAGCAGTTATATTATTTGGCTAATCCATGAAAACCATTAGTAAAACCTAAATCAAACAAAACGACTACTCAAACATAGCTAAGCAAAATATAATCATAAACATAAAATATTGCATAAGATAAAGAATAGGGATAAAAACTGGGGTTCCAATACAAAGCTTGAAAGAAATCTTGATCATCTCCCCAAAACCCTAAACTACTCTGTTTTTATGAAAAGTCTCAAAGCTTGTGACAAGTTCTCTCCTTTGTCGTCTCTTTGCATAAAACACCAGCAAAGACAATATAACTAGGTAAAACACGTCCAAAGACAAACTTGTAATTTCTGTGACTTGGGATTTCAAGTCGGGTACTTTGTGAATTGGGCTTTTGCGCATCGATTGACGGCAAGTGTGCATCGTCGATCGACGCAACGCTCTGTCTCGACTCGTACTTTGCTGAATTTGACCAGCTACCAGATTTCTCTCTCTGTAAACTCCATAAAGCCTTATAATATCTATAATGTTCTAAAATGTATTTGGACATGAAAAGACACTAAAACACATCATATACACATACCTGTAACATGGTCTAAAAGTGATAAATATTAAAACCTATCAAATACGTTGATATAATTTATTTTCATTAATATAAAGCACTTTATACTAAAAATATAATATGTTGGCAGAACAAATTAATATTAGTAAACTATATAATACATGTATAAAAAATAATTTATCCTACACTTCTTATATATAATAATCTATTATCTAAAATGAAGAAACATTAAAGAAAAATTAAAAGTAATCCAAACCTTTGAATTACAGATCGGAATATATAATAAATTAAATAAAAATAATTTAAAATATGTTATTTCATGCATATATAAATTTGTTAATAATTAAACGTAAATTTAATAAGATAAATATGTAATAAAAAGTAACAGATACATGTGATAATTTGAAATAATTAATTAAATTACATAATTGAAATTACAAAATAATTGTATTTGAAATAATCATATAAACATTTAAATATATGATTAACATTAAAAATATATACTATTAGTGATGTAAAATATATATATATATATATATATATATACGATTATCTGCGAAATGATTATATATACGATTATTTGCGAAATGATTTTTCGCAATGGATCTCTCCCGTCAAAAGTTAGAACGGTTAATATCGTTTACACCCTTAATGAAATATATGTATATATATATATATATATATATAATGTATGATATAATAAAAAATGAATTTATATTAAAATATTAGATTTCTATTTTATCTTAGATAATCGATTATAAATTAATATAATAAAATTTTCAAAAGTAAAAACATATTTAAAAAGAATATTCTTATATATATAAAAGAATATTCTTATATATATTGTGTTGTTATTTGGAGATAATATTGTAACAACATTATAATACTTATATATGTTGTGATTTTATATAACTGATTTTTTGCATCTGAAAATAATAAATTTATATTATAAAGTTAACAAATTAAGGCATAAATATTTTTTTCTAAAATATTTCTAATATAAAATTTCAACATAGCAATATCTGTATTGTGTTTAAAGTTTGTCAAATATAAATACTTTTTTGAACACACAATATTAACTTATCATGTTAGTTTTTGAATTAATAGAATATAAGCTAATAAATATTCGTAAAAAGATTATTTTCATATGTGCGGACTAAACACTTGGTACAAAAGTAAAAATAAATACATGTGTGATTGTTCGGATTAAGGTCTAATTATTATTAAGGGAGACCAGGTGATATGGATGAATAGAAGATATGAATTTGTGGTGAAAAGAACAAAAAAAAAGATGATGTGGGGTAGAGTGGAACGGATCGGGTATCCAGAGATTTTAAGATATCTGAATTCGGATGTTTATCTGGTGGATCCAGTTTTTAGTATTTTTATTCGGATCTGAGGTTCTCAGATATTTTATGTGCTGGATATTCTTGTAAAAACTGTAATATTCGGCGGATATCTGGATACAGATTTAGATCCTTAAAATAAATAAAAAATAATATTAAAATATTAACAATAATTTTAAAATAAAAAATATATAACATTTTAATTATTTTATTTATACTATTACAAAATTTAGATATACTATTATAAAATTATGAATATAATAATTAAAATTATTTTTACATATAGATATTAGTATTGCGAAATAATAATCAATAAAAATTACAGATCCAATTATTTGAACTAAAAAATCAAGATATCCTAATCCGGATTTGATGGGTCCAACATTTTACTATCCAGATCCGCTCAGTCCGGATATCCGTATTAGCGGATCCAGATCAAATCTCGGATCGACTTTAAATCTCGGATAATAATTTTAACCCTAATGTGGGGCTGAGAGTTGTTTACCCCTTGCTGACTAGACTGTTTTTCTTTGGAATAAAACGAGTACACTTCTCAAAACTACACGGTCACATAATCATTGTTACGTGATCCTTATGGGATTCAAAGGCTTGTTTTGACTTCTCTCTTACTTCTACGGTTTTACCATGAACCGATCGAGGAATGTTCATCCAGCTGATGTAAAAGGCAAGGCGATTTGTTTCGAGGTTGATAATGAAACAATACAACTAACGGATCAGGATGACTCACACTCCATCAGGGACTACCATCTGTCGTTGATAGGAAAGGTCTTGAACCCCCAAGAAGCAGAATGTGGGAAAGCTGATCCAATCCATGCCCACTCAATTGGAGATGCAAAATCGGATTACAACTAATGATCTTGGTAATGGAAAGTTTATTTTTAACTTTGCTACTGAGGAATCTCAAGAACATTGGAAGTAGACTCGGTCATATTGATGAAGGGTGTATGCTTATTGATGTCGGTTCTCGGAAGCCCCTTACTTCTAACAGGAAGATAGTACCACCAGGAGGTGAGGAGGTCTCTATTCAGATCTCATATGACAAGCTCTTCAACATTGCTCATCGTGTGGGATGATGACTAATGAGGTTTCTTATTGTCCCAAGAAAGATAATGGTTCAATCAGTCAAGTGGAGCGACCAGGTGTCTCTGCACGGGTCCAATTACCTAATGTTCATCCGGATAGACAACCATCTATGTGAGAACAAAAGCCATATGAGAGGTACGAGAGGAATGAGCGGTTTGAGCGGCATGATGATAAACCTTTCAACAGGGTTCAGAATGACTTTGACTTTTGGGGCAAGGATAAATCATAATTGGAGCGCAAAGAGTGACTATATGATAGGGCCGCAAGTTCACAGGAATGAAAAGACATGAAATCCAAGTCGACTCACAATCATTATCGTACGCGATATGCGCCATATGACAAGAAGAATAAGATTCAAATTTGGAGGATAAAAGATAGCACATATTCTTCAAATAACTCAAGAAGGGAACATCGTGAGTCTAATGCTCATCGATCATGGCCATTATGTATTGGCTCTTCATCTAAACAAAGCTCTGACAAGGGAAGGGTGTCCGAACGAACAGTGAAATTCGATAATTATCAACAGCATCTGAGACATGGTGGGTCTTATGCTCAAAGACATTCATCTCCTCAAACAAACATCGTCATGAGTCTTATGCTTGTGTGGGAGAGTCCTCAAATAAACACCAACAAAGTCTGAACATACCAGCGGCATCCTCAAGCAAAGGCATTGTCGAGTTCTGGTACTCCTCAAGCAAAGCAGAGTTCTTACGTCGAGGATATCCAAGGAGGCGTATACCCTCATCTGAGGATACTAATCTGTCCAAGAATCATCATTTGGTAGAAGAAATAAATCACGAGTTGGTTCACACAAGAGTAGTGGTTTGGAAGGGTCCAAAAAACCCTCTGAACGTCGTCCATGAGAACATTGAGTTGGAACTGTCGAGGAATTTGGAACGACCTCACAATTCGACGCCTTACGAAGATGTGCCAGAAGCATCGCCCAAGACTTGTGTTCCTTTCGGAAACGAAGAAAAGGAGGCTGCTGTTGCAAAACAGTCAGGCCGACTTAGGATTTGGTCATTTGTTTATCGTTGATCCATTTGGTCTCAGCGGGAGTTTAGCTTTATACTCTATGGATGAATTTCAAATAAATATTTTATTTTCGAATAATAGGATGACTGATGTTGAAGCAGTCATTGATGGGATAAAAATCTTTATGATGTTTGTTTACGGGGACCCTATACTGGAACATAGAGACCAAGTTTGGGAACGTTTAATGAATTTCTCAACATTAAGGAATGGAATATGATTTATGATAGGAGATTTTAATGAAATCACTGATGAGAACGAAAACAAAGGAGGAAGGCACTGCTCTGACAGCTCGTTTTGCCTTTTAGACAAATGCTAAGTGATTGTGGCATGCTGGAGTTTCCATTTGCAGGGAATATGTTTTCATGGTCTGGAAAAAGAGGACACACTAGCACTGTAAGATGTCGTCTAGACATGACTGTTGGGAATGAGGATTGACATAAGAATTTTCCACATTCACCAGTTAAGTATTTGCGTATATGGAGATCCGATCATCATCCGGTTCTCGTAGAGATTCTCATAAAAACCACTAGAGCAAGGAATAAATTTTTAAATTCGATAAATGGTGGCTGGGTAATGATGAGTTAAGACAAGTTGTTCTTGAGGGATGAAATTCACCATATCTTCCTTTTGAAGCAAATATTATGGAACATATTGCTAGCTGTCGAAAAGCTTTAAGTCAATGGATGAAGCAGAATATTTGAACTCAGAACAACTTGTAGAGGATCTGAAGGAGAAGGTTGAGAATTTATATTAAAATGATGATGCCACAACAGAGGAAATATCTGAAGCTTTAAAAGAACTATCTAATGCTCTTAAGGCTGAGGAGTTCTTCTGGAAACAAAATAGTCACGTTCTTTGTTTGAGATTAGGAGACTAAAACTCCAAGTATTTCCATACACTGACAAAGCAACGGAGAGCGGAAAATCATATCACGAAGCTTCTGGATGCAAATGACAATATGGTTGAAGATGAAGAACTTCTGGTAGCCATCGCTACTAGTTATTTTAGAAAACATTTTGAGTCATCAAGCCCGGGAGATATCGACGAAGCGCTATATTAGATATCGACGACAATCACAGGGTCACTAAATGAAGAATTAACAGCCCCGGTCACTGAGTGGGAGGTCAAACTAGCTATGTTTGCGATGCATCCAGAGAAAGCACCGAGACCTGATGGAATGACAGCTCTTTTCTATCAAAAATTTTGGGACATCGTCAAGGAAGATTTAACTCGTATGGTTAATCAGTTCCTTTTTGATGGAATTATGGATCAAGGGTTAAATGATACCAATATATGTTTAATCCCTAAGACAAATAAGCCAACAGAGATGTCTAAATTCAGACCTATAAGTTTGTGTAATGTCAGCTATAAGATAATCTCTAAGGTCTTATGCTAGAGATTGAAAAAGCTCTTACCAGATTGAATATCAAAAACTCAGTAAGCCTTTGTGACTGGAAGACAGATCTCAGAAAATATCATGATTGCTCAGGATATGTTTCACACGCTTCGGAAAAAGCCAAGTGGAAGAGATTAAAGAATGGCCATAAAGACAGTATGAGCAAAGTGTATGACAGAATGGAATGATCGTTCATTGAAGCAGTTATGAGGAAATTTGGGCTTTTCTGATATTTGGATTGATTGGATTATGCGTTGTATTATCTCAGTTCAATATAAGGTACTGATGAATGGCCAACCAAGGGGAAATATTATCATGGAGAGAGGCCTATGAAAAGGAGATCCTTTGTCTCCTTTCATATTTATTTGATGCATGGAAGCGCTCGTTAGCCTTCTAAATCATGCAGAGAGTCAGGGGAAGATGATAGGGATGCGTGTTTCGCACGCTAGCCCCTCGATATCACACATTCTCTTTGCTGATGATAGCCTTTTTTTGTAAGGCGGACCCCCGTGAATGCGAAGAAGTTATGAAAGTAGTCAGGAAATATGGACAAACATCTGGCCAATGTATCAATTTTGATAAATAGTCTCTACTCTTCGGTAAGAGGATAGGCGAAAAACTAAGGCAATAGATCAAGGACACGCTTAGGATCTAGAATGAAGGGGGCATGGGTTTCCACTTAGGAATTACATAAGATATCAGTTAATCGAAGTGTAACTTTTTTTCTCAAGGATAAGCTCCGGCACCGGGTGAATGGATGGACATGTAGATGGCTATCAAAATGAGGGAGAGAATCCCTAAAAAGGTCCATCTTATTAGCTCTCCCGACTTACGTCATGTCTAATTTCCTTCTTGCATTAGAAATATGTGAAAACCTAGCAAGTGTGATTGCACAATTCTGGTTTAGCTCGAACCCACTAAAGAGAGGTATTCACTCGGCAAAATGGGAAAAGGTTTGCTTGCCAAGAGAGGAGGGTGGAATTGGTTTCCATATGATTCGTAAATTCAACGTGGAATTACTCGCAAAACAACTTTTGCGCTTGGTCCAAAATCCAGACTCACTAGTGGCTCGAGTTTTGAGAGGAAGATACTATTGACTAAGTTCGTCTTTTCGGATTTCATCACTACATTACCAATCATATGTGTGGACCAGCATTGCAGCTGCTAGGAAGTTATTACTTCTGCGAATCAGATCTAAAGTACACTCGGGCTTTGGAATAAATGTGTGGGAAGACCCTTAGATTCCAACAATATTTGCTAGGTCTACTCGGCCTATTTCCCCAGTCATGCATCCGAAATGACAGTTGGCGACCATATAGATGGAGAATCGAAGGAGTGGAATGTTGGGTTGCTAGAGAATTATGTTGTCCTTGAATATATATTGGTAATACGCAGTTTGGCCATAAGCCCAACTTATCAAAGAGACACATTCTCATGTAACTATACGAACAATGGCCAGTACACATCTAAGTTGGAATATTGGGTGGCACGTAATATATTGAGAGAGGACGGGGAAGGTGAGGTATTGGAGGCAAGCATAACGAAACTTCAAGCCTTTGCTTGGAGGTAAAAGCTCCTCAAAATATATGTCATCTTTTATGGCAATTGATAGCTGGACAAGTCGTAGTGACAAGAAACATGATCCGTCATCATATACTTTGTGATAATTGTTTCCAAGATGTGGACAACCAGAAGAGACTGTTACTCACGCTATTTTTGAATGTCCACCAGCTTTACATGTATGTATCTAGCGACCACATGATCGGCACTATGCATCTTTTCTTTACCGAGCATCTACGCCAACATGGATTATCTATTTTGGATAAAGAGCAGCATTGAGGACCCGTCATTGGATAGAGATCCCTATCCATGGCTAATTTGGTATATTTGGAAAGCTTGAAATGACAAATTCTTTAAGGAGATTGATAGGGATCCTATGGAGATCGTTAGATATGAAAAAAAGTAAATGTCATGCATGGTTTAGTGCAAATGAAACAGTACCCTCATCCTCACAGGAAGATCTTAATGAGGAGCCACAAGCTTTAAGCTTGGGCGAGATATGCATAGTGGATGGTTCATGGACCTCTGCTTCCCAGATCAGTGGTTGTGGATGGGTTTGGAAGGGTAGCATGGGGAAGACTCAATTAATGGGGACGTGAAACATAAGTCGAAGAGATGTTGCTTTACATACAGAGTTGGAGGCATTAAGATGGGCTATGGGATGTATGTTTAAACACTCGACCTGCCAAAGCTTTGGGACAAATTGCAAGGACTTGTGATTCACATTCTTCAGTTATGCTTTCTGGAGTTCAAGATCTACCAGATCCCAAGAACACATAACGTAATTGCTGATTCTTTATCTATAAGTGCACGGTCTTTTCATATATCACTTTGTTATTTTGGTTGTTTTATTCCGGGTTGGCTTTCGAGACCACTTCAAGTTTGAGTAATAGAAAGCCGTTTGTCGTAAAAAAAAAACTAGAATCAACAAAAAGGTGATGTGAGTTGCCAACCATACTCTTATTATTTCTCTTATGTCCATTGTTTTAAAACGATTAAAATGTGGTCTAAAAATGCTAAAAGGTTTATTTTACCAAAATCATTCAGAAGATATAAAATGGTTTGATTTTGCTGACAGGGAAATTAAAAGAAGGTAAGAATAATTTCCTATTATTTAGAAGATTTGTTTTTTCACATTTTAATATATTCGATGAGATTTTTCTTTATCTTTTTTTTTTTGGTTGGCTGCCTCTAAATTTTTGATGAAGTTTCAGTTTTTCTTGCCAACCTAGTTCTGAACAGACATTCAATAAAATTTTAGATTATCGATCTAAATTCAGATAGGAATTTAAAAAATCTTTTTAAAGGATTTGGGGTAAGATGTGCCAAAGAAAAAAAAAGTAAAAGAGACGTGCAATATGTCGCTGTGGTAGATCACAAACGCAGATCTTCTACGGTGACAAACTTTGAATAATATAAAAAATTAAGGTGTTGTGGTACCCATGCACATTTGTTTGATATTATTAAGACAAATCGTACATGAAAAAGGAAAATTTTGGTAGACCCACATATATTTGATATAAGTTGATATAGTTTGATATTCTAAAGACAAATCGTACATGAAAAAGGAAAATTTTGGTAGACCCACATATATTTGATATAAAGTTGATTACATATCCTATATCGTATTATACATATTACATACACAACGATAGTGATTTTTAACTTTGTTTTGTTGGTTATTATATTTCGGTCTTTGGTCTAAGTAGTGTGGAAATCAAAATTTATATTGTCAATTTTCGTTGATTTATGAATGTAAGGTAAACCTAACTTTCTAGAGGTCTCGAATTTCTGCTAAACTAAAGACGTCAAGCGACTAAACAGTGACAACAAATGATATGGCAATGAATTAATAAAAAGAAAAAAGAGCAAAGAAAGTCTTATTCTGAATATGTGGTTTAAGCGTTACAAAAGGTAAAGCCTTCGCGGAAAGAGCCGTCGGCGAGTTCCTAGTTTTAACCTTGTAAGACTTGAATAACCTAGTTGAGTCGCAGCTAGATAACAGTAAAACGGAAATATGCCTAATTGCCCTAAATGCATGCTTTCTTTGAGTAATATTTTTCGTTTCCCCTATGCATCTTCAGCTTTGAAGCTCTTATATACTCCTCTTAGAGGCGATTTTCTCTTTTCCCTTCTGTCTTCGGTCGAGTTTATCGCTTCGCAGAAATTTTCATTTTTCCTTCGATCTTCGTAATTATCTTTGAAAACTTAACATTTATCTTCTGAACTTAACATTTATCTCTTCCTGCAAAATAAAAGATAGACTATCATAAAGATTGGGCTCAATTTTGAATAAAACCGCGAGTGGGCTTTTAGCTAAGTTTTAGACCTTCTCGGGCCGTTTTTTGACTTAAACGTTTTTACGATTTTATCGAAAGAGCATTTCTGAAATGACGTCAATCCCGAAGAGAGTTAGAACCTCTCGTATAGTGTAGACAACTTCAGGTGTTTAGTCAACCGTTGCCATCTTACATGATCAATTCAAACTTTATATGAGGAAATGAGTTCTTACGGTAAAGGTCCAACGTCAATTTCGATCGAGACAAAACAAAGATGAGTTTGATCCGATTTCGAAGGAGGGAGTTACGAGGATGGGATGAAAATGGATTGATTAATCCAACTCGCCGAACAGGCGAGTTGGGTCGCACAAGCAATCCAACTCTCCCGTTCAGCGAGTTGGACTGGTCCAACTGGCCGAACGCGCGAGTTGGTTTTTCATCGAGTTGTTCGTCTTGTTCGATCCAACTCGCCCGTTCGGCGAATTGAACTACTTTGTTGGTTTCGTGCTCCATTTCTCTTGAGTCTTTAGCTAGGGAACTTTTTTCAGGATGGTGTCGAGATAACTTTCATGTGGAAACACAATTTTTAGACGTTGATTTCGAGAGAACCGTTTTTGAACCCAACAAGTAGAAAACAGTAGCTATGTTATTAGTATATCGCTGAAAACCTAATTAAAGCTCTAACGTAATAGTTCATTATGAAAAATAAAAAAAAAATATCCTAATGGCGACATCGTGATCTGATCCTGACGGCGAATCTCCTCTTCCTTTTTGATTCCTCCATCGAGGATCGGATAGTCTCACACACCAGCATGATCCTTGTCGGCTGCTTGTGTCCAGGAATATGCGTCGACTTCTGCATCCATTTTCGTCTTCATCAAGTCATCATAGCTTCGTTTTGCTGTTCACAGCATGTCCATTGTGTAATCCATTGTGATCGACCCTTCTCGTTCTCTGTCAGTTTCTCTTTACGATCCTTGGCTTGATCAGTTTGTTGTAGGAATGATCCTTGTCGTTTCCTACTTTCGTTAAATCGTAACTCTCTGGTTTATGCTCTGTTCACCGTCACCAACGTTCTTTTCCGTTTTGCTCTGTTCCGGATAAATTACTGGTTCCTGGTTACTTGCAGGCTTCTATCTGATTGTCCTTTAGGCATCGAGATCGGTAATCCCTTTTAAACGACCTTCGTCGTGGAAAGGGGTTGTTTTTTCCCCTGGGTTCCTCTGTTCCGATCGACTCCAATGTGCCCTTTGTCTCTGCGGTTAAGGTTGTGATCCCGAATCCACCTCCGACAGGCTGTTGTGTTTTGAAAGTTACAATTGTTTCTGATTCAGGTTTCGATCCACATTGAACCTTAATAGACCACCCTCTGTTGCTACTCTGTTTCTTCCACATCACTAAATGTAGTGATGTCTCGCTCAAAAACGGTGGCGATTGATTTGAAGGGTAAGGGGATCTTGTATGATGATGATGATGAACCGATATTACTCGAGGATCAGGCCGATGAGGAACATATCAAGGATTATCGGCTTTCTCTCATTGGCAAGGTGTTATACCCTTTCAAACAAAACGTTACGAGGCTGATGGACTATATGATTGGACAATGGGATATGAAGGATTGCATCACATCTCTTGATCTTGGGAATGGGTGTTTCCTCTTCAATTTCAATAACAAAGCTGACCTACAAGCTGTTCTTAACCAGGGTCCCTGGAACGCTGGCTTAAATCGAGGAGCCTCACGATAGGACTCAGCTTGCACAACCGGTTTGTTTTGCATCCGCTTTCTCTCATCTTCCTCTTTTAAGTCCGATTCTTTCTTTGCACAATGTCCCTCCTCATGAGTAAGCATACTGTAGTAACAGCAGTGCTTAAACAGATTCTCATACTTTAGGAGGATTGTCAATCCCCCTTCCTTAGCATTAAGCTTCCTAGTCTTCTTTAATGGCCTTCTGCTGTCTCTATTGAACCGTATTTTCCTGATTGTAGCATCAACAGAATGTACCATACCCAGCTTATATCCGATGTTCTTCAAATTTGTGGAAGTTCCAAGGTGCAAAGGCACTCCAATAGGCTCCAACCAGAATGGTATTAATGTGAACGTTCGTATGATGGTAACCAACGTCTTGAACGCTCCTCTCAACCTTTTCGTAAGCATGGAGACAGAGCTCACTATAACCCTTACCAACGACCCAATACTAGAGACTTTAACAAGTTTAATAAGCCTGATGATCGCAAGTTTGAACCACAATGGAAACTGAGACAGCATGGGATTAAAATCAGTGAGTCAAGGCGTGTGAATCCTGCTCCTGCAACCCATTGTGGTTCAGTTGCATTGATTTCTACAGCTATGGATTATTGTCCAGCCTCAGAGAACATGCCTCAGAATAATCAGAATGTTGATCCTAAGAAACAGGTGACTGGAGATGTGTCGAATGTCACAATATGTCAATCGCGTGATCTCTCAGCTGATTATATATAGGAGGATTTGAACAACACGAAGTTGGTTTGTTAAGGGTACCGAGGAGAAGATGGTTCATGATGTTGGGTTTGAGCTACTGATTATCAAAAATGATGATCTCCTAGGTGATGTGACTAATGAATTATATCTAATGGAGGATAATAACAAGGCGGTAGTTAATGACAATGCTCTAGTGGTCTTCGGCCAGGATGAGGTAGTTCCCGAGAGCTCATATCCTAAGCCTAGGAGTGTGACTCGTGTTCTCTTTACTGATGGTGATAATCAGTAACACCAACCATTAAGATGTGCATTTCAGAGGATTAGAGGTAAAGCGGTAGCTTCTGCATGAAATGCACAAGCCAGAGGTTTGGTAAAGAGGAATCAGAATGGTACTGGGAAGAACGTAAAGAAGGGTTTGGTGGACTCTAAAAATCCACCGAATCAGTATCAGTGAAGACACTCAGTCGGAATTGTCGAGTGATAGGGAACAACCTCACAGTTTGACGCATCAAGGAGATGTTTCAGAAGCATCGCCCAGGACTTGTGTTCCTTTCAGAGACAAAGAATAGGAAGTTTCTGTTGTAAGACATTCAGGTTGAACTAGGATTTGATATATTGTTTACCGTGGACCTCTTGGCCAAAGCGAAGGATTAGCTTTGCTTTTAATATTGATGCTCAAGTTGTTGTTTTAGTTCAAATAGCAGAATGATTGATATTTCTGCAATCATTGATGGAATAGAAGTATATATGACATTTGTTTATGGTGATCTTGTTTATGGTTATCCTGTAAAAGTATATATAAGGATCTCGTTTGGGAACGTCTTACGCGTTTTTCTATAATAAAAGATGGATGTTGGTTCATGATTGGTGATTTCAATGAGATAATTGATCACACTAAAAAACAAGGTGGTTTAAGGCGATCTGATAGCTCTTTCCTATCTTTTAGATAGATGATAGCTGACTGTGGTATGATGGAAATTCCATGTGCTAGAAATCAACCATCATGGGTTGGAAAGAGAAAGACTTCGATAGTTCGGTGCAGATTGGATCGTGCTCTTGCGAATGCCAATTGGCATGAAAAATTTCCCATTCCTCAGTTAATTATTTACACATGTGGGGTTCAGACCATTGTCATGTCCTTGCAAAAATCTTGAAAAAACATCCATAATGAGAAAGCAATTTAAAATCGATAAAAGATGGTTAAATAGTGAAGAATTAAGACAAGTGATTCAGGAAGGCTGGAATTCTGATGTGTTACCAACGGAAGCTGATATTATGGCACATATATCCAGTTGCCGAAAGGCCTTAAGTACTTGGAGGAGGGAGCATAATCTAAATTCAGAAAACAGATAGAAGGGCTAAAAGAGAAAGTGGATGCACTATATTCTGATGATATGCTTTACTGAAGAAATATCTGCGGCACTAAAAAATTATCTGAGTCTCTTAAGGCTGAAGAAAAGTTCTAGAAACAAAATAGTCGGATATTATGGCTGCGTGAGGGAGATATGAATTCTAAGTTTTCAATAATTTAACAAAGCAACGAAGAGCTAAAAACCGTATCACTAGATTATGAGATAGTTCCGGCCGAATGGTGGAGGACGAGGAAGGGCTGGTAGTCGTTGCTATAGCTTATTTCATGACTTTGTTTTGAGACATCAACTCCGACTGATATCGATGAGGCCATGGGGAATATAACAGCAACAATCAGTGACAAAAAGAACCAGGCATTGACTATGCCGATTACTGAATGGGAAGTAAAGTTGACTCTCTTCGCGATGAACCTGGAAAAAGCTCCAGGACCTGATGGGATGAGTGCTCTATTCTATCAGAATTTTTAGGACATAGTTAAGGGGGATTTGACTTGTATGGTCAATGATTTTCTATTCAATGATATTGCCCCTCAAGGCCTAAATGACACAAACAATTTTTCTGATTCCGAAGATGGAAAGGCCAACGGATATGGCTCAATTCAGACCAATCAACTTATGTAATGTGTTTTACAAGATAATCTCCAAGGTCTTATGCAGTAGACTAAAAAAAGTTTTGCCTGAGCGTATTTCTGAAACACAATCAGCTTTTGTTGCCGCAAGAAAAATCACTGATAATATAATGACCGCCCAAGAGATGTTTCATTCTCTTAGGACGAAACAAGGTGGTAGAGCATACTATTGTATGGAGTGGGTATTTATTCAATGAGTACTGGAGAAGATGGGGTTTTTCAGAAATATGTATTAGCTGGATGATGAAATGTGTGTCAACAGTGAGGTACAAGGTATTGCTAAAGGCCAACCTAGAGGGAATATTGTTCCTGGAAGAGGTTTGCGCCAAGGAGATCATTTGTCTCCTTTCATTTTCATTTATGCAGAGAAGCGCTCATTAGCCTTCTAAATCATGCAGAGAATCAAGAAAAGATAACGGGGATGCGCGTTGCACGCGCTAGCCCCTCGATATCTCACTTGCTATTTGCAGATTATAGCCTTTTTCTGTAAGGAGGGGCCCCGTGAATATAATAGAGTCATGACACTGATAAAGGTCTAGGGGAAAGCATCTGGACAGAAAATAAATGTTTATAAATCATTTCTCCTCTTTGGAAAGGGTTCCTTTGGCAGTTAAACAAGAGATTAAAGCGACACTGGAAATAGAAAACGAAAGTGGAATGGGAACCTACTTAGGCATTCCAAAGGATATATGTGGATCAAAATATAGACTTTTTGCGTTCCTTAAAGAAAAGCTAGATCATAGGATCAATGGTTGGTCAGGTAGATGGCTAACGAAGGGGGAAAATAGATTTTAATAAAAGACATTGCTCTAGCGTTACCAACTTATGTTATATCAAGTCTTCTTCTACCCCTTGAAATATTCGAAAAACTAGCAAATGCCATTGTACGCTTCTGGTGGAGTTCAAATCGTCCAAAAATAGGAATTCACTGGGCAACCTGGGATAAGAAATGTAAGCCAAAAGAAGAGGGAGGCACTGGATTTAGGCTAATTCATGAGTTTCATCTTGCTCTATTGGCGAAACATTTGTGGTGGATAACCTAGTTCCCAGACTCCATCTTAGCTAGAGTTCTTAAAGGAAGATATTATTGGCAGAGTACGCCATTGCGAGCCCCGGAGCCTAATTCACCATCATAGGTATGGACAAGCTTGTTGGCCGCGATATTGCTGTTATCTTGAGGAATCAGACAAGTGGTTCACTCAGGGTACCAAATCAGAGTATGGGAGGACCCGTGGATACCAACTATTCCATCGAGACCAGCTAGACCTATGGTCTCGGGTGCTTATCCTGGGCTAAAAATGAGTAATTTCATTGAAGGTCCCCTTAGGAGGTGGAATATTGATATGTTAGAGCAATCATAATTCAGGAAGATATTCCTTTTATTCGAAGCTTGGCCATAAGCCATTCTCATAATGAGGATAAATTCAGTTGGGGATACATAAAGAGCGGGTTATACACTGTGAAATCTGGATACTGGATTGCTCGTAATATTCTTAATCGGGAAGAGGAGGATATGATAAGTGAACCAAGTATCACAAGACTACAAACCTTCGCTTGGAAGTTGAATGCACCATAAAAGATGCGACACTTGGTTTGGCAGATTGTTTTAGGGTATTTAGCAGTTACCAAAAACCTAACGTATCGTGATATGAGATGCGATAACCACTATCCCATATGTGGAACGGATGATGAGTCGGTGAATCATGCGATATTTGAGTGTCCTCCAGCACCGCAAGCATGGGCCCTTTCCTCTACTCCTTCAAGCCCGAACGTGTTCCCCATATCGAGTCAGTACGCAAACTTAGACTACTTATTCTAGAGAAAGAATGACATTGAGGGTCCAAACTTGGACAGAGATCCGTATCCCTGGATCATAGGGTACTTGTGGAAAGCCAGGAATGATAAATTATTCAGAGGTGTTTCTCATGACCCTGCTGAACTTATCCGACATGTTACCACTGAATGTCATGCTTGGTTTGATGCAAATGCAAAAACGAGCGATGATGTAGGCCAATAAACACAGACTTCACAAGCTGTATGCTTGCGAAATATTTGTCTGACAAATGATTCATGGAAAGAAGACGCAAACTATAGTGGATATGACTGGATATGGTTGGATGGAAATGAAATAGAGCAATTGCTGGGATTGAGTAATGATGAAAGAAGGCAATCATCATTACATGCAGAGCTTGAGGCTCTCATGTGGGCAATGGAGAATCTGATCGACCATACGTCTTGCCAGCACTTTTGGACCAACTGCATGGACTTGATTTCGATGATCAGAAGCCCAAAGGATTGGCCAGGTTTCTTAACAGAGCTGCATGAGTTCTTATCTATTCGACAACGTTTCCACGACTTCAAGATCTTCTATTTCCCGAGATTGCATAACACGAAGACAAACTCATTGGCGAAGATGGCTAGAAGTTTCTACCATAGTCTAGTTTTTATTGGCTGTTATATTGTGGTCTGGAACTCTAGACTACTTCTTGTTTTAGAGTAATAGATCAACACTTTAATGTTAAAAAAACGTAATGGTCCATTATTGTTATTTTAGTTTTTTCAAGAAGTTCTTTCTAGTAATAGCCTACTATTGCGACATCGATTCAAATCACTATGACGATATATAACAATATATTACAATACTCTTTGTATATAATTACAATACTCTTAGTATATATACAAACACGATTACCATTATAAGAACCATTTTATCTTCTATTGTATAATTGTTGGACATTTAAGTGAATTCTTACAACTATTAAAGTGAAACATTGCAGTTGTTTAGATGAACAAATACAACTGTTTGTTATTGTAACTATTGGTGATGAACTATTGCGATCTTCGTGATAAACCATTGCAACCGTTGATCATTAAAATCTTTGGTAAATAATCATTGTGACTTTTGGCCAACCATTGCATTGTTAGTGTTAATAGTTGCAAATATTGGTGTAACCATTACAACTTTTCATACTCTATATAAGAAGTTGCTGGCATTGACAAATGAGAGCTTGAATCACAATTTGTATAACTTGTACTAGAGAGAAACATCAGAACTAATAAATAGAAAATAGATAGATTCATTGTTCGAAGATCATCAACGATCTTTGAAAGAAACACATATAATTATTAAAGTTATATTTATTATTCTTGTATCTTAGTCTAAAACAAAAATGAAACTTTGATTGTCTTATCCTACAAAATAATTTTGTGTAACCCAAAACTTGGAATATGATCGAAATATATTTTAAAGAAAATATGACGATTCAATCATTATCCAAATATATATTTCACAACTTTAAGGATTACAATTCAGCTAACCAACAATAACATTTCCAGCTTATTAATAAATTTACTTGTCCGATCAGTCTGACAGTTTTAATATATTTTGAAATACATTCTGGTTTGCGTCTAGTGATGAATGTTATATAATTTCGAGTTTGTATAATATATATATATATATAAGGATAATTCGTTTGCATCTAGTGATGAATGTTTTATGTGTAATCTTCTTCTTTTTGTCTTTTATATCAACCACTGAACCAAATTTGCATTAATTATAAATAACTACTAAATGTTTTCATGCGCAATAAGCAGTGATAAAAATTCTAATTTAAATTATATTTAAAAATTAAATTATATTTAAATTTTAATTTAAATACTGATTTAGTAAAACCTAAAATTAAGATAAAATCAACAATTTGATTTATTTTAAATAATATTTAAGAATATATATATATAAATTTAAATTATATATAACTTTAGATAGCTTTTAATTTAATTTTTGGTTAAGATATATAAAATAAACTTGTATAAAATTAAAAATGATATAATATTATATAATTATTAAAAATGAAACTAAACAAAATTTCTAGCATTCGTAGAAATGAAAAGGAAATAAATGGTATCATGACTAAAAATTTATAATTTTTAAAAAAGTTTGTATAAGATTTCAAAAATTTTTGAGTAATAAAAATTGTATGACTATAAAAATACTTAAATAATATTTTGAAATGTTTAAAATATTTATTTTTATTATTATATTATTCAATGACATATTTGAATATATTTATTTTAACAATGATGCATGAATTATTACTATATTCTAAAGAGTTTACAAAAAATAGAAATCATCACTAAATGTAATTGTCCAAGTAACATTTTGTCATAGGAGATGTCACTATTTTTACTATGTCATATCACAGTTTTTTTTTTTTTTTTGAATGAATGTTAAATTTATTCAATCCAAAACTTTTTTACAATAGATGTGACAAAGTTTGAGTAAAAAAACTAATTCATAATCTATTTATCTCACTCAACTATGAGCAAACCAGACCCGTAAAAGTTTGTCAAACTTCCCCTTCCCATGTCCTCTGAGCGAGTCAATGCGATTCCTGATAAGCTTGTCGATGAAGTTACTTAGGCGTGCTTGGTCTTGATGAGGCTCTCCATGCCTCCGCCCATTTCTCTCCCTCCAGATTGTGTACACTGTTGCTTGGAAGACGTAACGACGAAGAAACAGAGTAGAGCTACCCCACGTCTTGTCAACCAAACAAACTAAAAGGTTACTCCAATTTGTGGAGAATCTCGTTCCCATCAGCTTATGAGATAAACTACTCCATACTTCTGCAGTGAAGTTACAGCTGAAGAATAAGTGGTCCCTAGATTCTGGTGAAGTTTTGCACAGAACACAAGTATCATCCACTTGCTCATTCCAACGTTTCATCCTATCACCAGTTGCTAAACGATCACGAGCAGTTAGCCAGACCAAAACAGCATACTTCGGTGTTGCAGCAGTAAACCAAATCCCTCGAAACCAAGGAACCTTAGGAGAAGCTTCTCTCGTGTAGTTCCAAGTGTGTTTTGTGCTGAAAGACGGTTTAAACTCATCGTTAGACCCCTTCCACAACCGAATGTCATCTGCAGTAGACAAACCTTGTGCTCTAAGCCTCAATATCTCGCCTTCTATCTGAACTAGAGTATCCACCCTGTGTCTTCTGCATCTATATTTCTGAACCGCCATCTCTACCGTGTCACCAATCGGAATCCCTAGGTCTATACAGCCCCGGGTACCTGTTAAGTCAATGAGCCTCCCTAGGGAGGACCAATTGTCGAACCAAAAAGAAACAGAGGCACCACTCCCCACTTCCACCTTTGTTAAATACTGAGCCATCTCCCTATACTTTAGTATCTTTCTCCAAAGCCAAGATCCTAAAGAACTCTTTTTAGTGTTCCAAAAGGATTGCTTACGAATCAGATATCGTCTAATCCATCGAACCCATAACGAGTCTGAAGAAATGATTTTCCAGACCAGTTTCAAGGTGCTGACCTTGTTCATCTCTTCCAGCGAACGGAGACCCAAACCGCCCTCCTCCTTTGGTTTGCACACATCAGACCACGCAACTTTGGCTTTATTGGAGTTCATCTCTGGCCCAGACCATATGAATGCAGAACAAAGCTGATCTATTTCCTTAATGCATTGCTTGGGTAAACGGAAGACTGACATCCAAAAATTTACCAAACTGTGAATTACCGAAGCTACCAACTGGAGTCTGCCGGCGAGCGAGAGATGTCTAGCAGTCCAAGAGGTGAGACGCTTACGAACTCTTTCTACCAGAGGGTTATAATCAGTCACAGACATACGTTTGGTTAACAACGGGAGGCCCAAATACCGCACCGGGAGGGAGCCAGATTCGAAAGGAAAATGTCTGAGGATGTCTGCTCTCACCTCTACATCCACACCTGCAATGAATATCGTCGATTTTTCGAGACTGATTCTCAGACCTGAGTAGCTAGCAAATTTTTCAAAGACCTTTAAGATGCCTTGTACAGAATCTTTCTTGCCGTCTGAAAACACTAGCATATCGTCCGCAAAGCATAGATGGGTGATTTCCATATCCTGGCAATAGGGATGATACCCAATCTTCTTCTCCTTGGCCGCCTTATCTATCAACTTTGAGAGGACTTGCATACTGATAACAAAAAGATATGGAGATAGCGAACAACCTTGCCGCAGACCTCTACTACTCTGAAAATAGCCGGCTAGTTCACCATTAACTTGAACCGAAAAAGAGGCGAGCTCAATACACTTTTTTATCCATATCACGAAGCGGTCAGGAACCTTAATCTCCTTGAGGGTTGACAAAATAAAAGGCCATTGTACTGAGTCAAACGCCTTAGATATATCAATCTTTACTGCACACCGGGATGAGACTGTATCTTTATGATAGTTTTTGACCAGTTCAGAAGCCATTAACACATTCTCCATCAGAACTCGATCTTTAACGAAGGCTGACTGGTTTTGAGAGATAAACATCGGGAGGATTTTCTTCAGCCTATTCGCCAATATCTTTGAGATCACCTTATAAAGCACATTACAACAGGAGATAGGACGATAATCCTTCATGTGGACTGCTTGTTCTTTTTTGGGAATGAGAGCCAGGATGGTTGAGTTGATTCTTTTTGGTAAAAAGCCTTTGTCGAAGAAAGATTGAACAGCAACAACAAAATCCTTCCCTATTACCTCCCATCCTGATTTGTAGAACTCACACGTATAACCATCCGGCCCTGGAGATTTATTTCCCGCCATGGCAAATAGAACCTGTTTTATCTCCACTTTAGTAACTGGTTGAATCAGCCCTGTTTGGTCTGTATCCCCACACTGAAAACGCAAGAGGTCTTGTATTTCCAGTTCAGAGATCCCTATATAGTCCCCTGGTGTTTCATTTAAAAAATTACTGAAATAAGCTACAGCTTCTTTCTTTATCTCATCCTGTGTAGCAGCTATGGTACCATCACTCCTTTGGATCTCATTTATAGCATTCTTGACTGCCCTTGTTTTAATTGCCTGGTAGAATTGTTTGTTGTTACCATCCCCCACCTGTAACCATCGCAGCTTAGATCTTTGACTGATAATCTTTTCTTCCAGGTTTGATAAGAACACCCATCTCTCATATGCCTGCGTTTCGTCCTTCATAGCCGCTGATGTTGGAGATGAAAGAGTTGTAGCTTGACATTCGCAAAGCTTAGTCCAAGCCTCTTTTGTTTTCCGCGTTATATCACCCATATTCTTTTTGCTTAATGTTCTCAGCAGCGGCTTTAGTTCCTTTAGCTTTTTAGATAACCTGAATAGAGCAGAAGTCGAGTTGAATAGTGGATCCGACTCATTCCAGAACTCTTTCAACGTGGGTAAGAAATCTGACATATCCCCTAGAGCATTTGTATATTTAAAAGGGCGCCGAGGAGCTTTTTCTTCAGGCTGAAGCATGATCCGACATCTCAGATGATCCGAGCAACCACCTGGCTCAAACACACAGTAACTTTGAGGAAAGTGTTGATACCAGATGTCGTTCATCAATGTGCGATCCAGTTTCTTACAAATCAGACCAGCATCTCTTTTGTTACACCAAGTCATTCGTGGTCCTTGGTAAGCCATATCCACCAAAGAGCAATGATGTATAACCGTCTGGAATTCGCGCATGCCCTCCGACACCACCTGACCCTCCACCGAATGTTCCTCCGTATCCAATATTTCATTAAAATCACCAAACACCAACCATGGTTTATTTTTGAACATGGGTGAATCATGATGGAATTTCAGATCCTCCCACAACTCCATTCTATCCTCATGAGTATTAGAAGCATAGACAAATGAGCAAAAAACCTCTTCAGCTCTTCCTTCCATTAAAATGGAGCAAGTAACTAGCTGTCTCGACGTATAACAAGGGGTAGCCCTAACAGTAGGGTTCCAGACTACCCAAATTCGACCCAGCCTCCCATGCTCATAGTTCGAAATAGACGACCATCCCGGGAACACCGACGAAATTATACCCAAAGCTTTGTTTTCCTTAACTCTAGTCTCTATCAAGCAACCGAACTGAAACTTGCCTTTCTTTATCCAATTTTTGACAACTGTCTGCTTTGTTTGTTTGTTGAATCCCCTAATATTCCAGAAAAAACCAGACATCAGAGATTCTTGCGGAGGTTCTTTTTATTCAACCTACTAGGGATATCATCCTTAGTTTTTTGAACAGTAACATCAGAGAGATATCTATGATTTGCCTTTGAGTTCCTTGGCAAGGATTGCCTAGTCTCTATTATATCCTTCTCTTTATGTTGCCTCTTTATTCCTGCAGTTTCCTGCTCTTCTTTGTCCCCACCATTTTGGATATTTTCTCTCGTATCTTCTTCTTCCTTCTCCACCTCCTCATTCAGTTCCCTTTCCTTAGCTTCCCCATGTCCGCTAAGATATGTCGTCTCACTCTCAGACCTTTGCTTATTCATAACCTCCTCCTCTTTCTCCTCTGTTTCTTCCTCCCCATTCTGGACGACATCTTCTACTATCTCACCATCCTCAATAGCCAAGACCGAGAACCTGGACTTAGTTAGAATAGATACTTTCCCAAATTCTAAAGATTGTCTTGCCTTGTCCGGGGACCTGCATGTTTTACCTGGTGTCACTTCTGACCATCCGAACTCCTTTAAACCCGAAATTTCCTTCACTGTATCAACCACTCCATCACTAGATTGATGATCCTTGGTTATATTGTTCCCTGAAGGCGAGTCTTCCTGAGTTTCCTCTGTATTTTTCCCTGTCTGAGATTGCTCTATCCCTTCCTGTAGGGATTCAGAAGTATTTTTCCTGGACAGCAGGACTTCTTGAGTCTCCACCGTATCCTTTTCCATCTGAGTTTTCTCTGTCCCTTCCTGTTGAGCTCTAGGAACGTTCTCTTCCACCTCTACTGCCTTTTCATATCACAATTTTTAATGAAAATATTTATAGAATACATGTGTCAAATCAATTTTTAAATAATGTGTAGAAGACATCGCCCCTCTACAATGATGTTTAACGTGATAGTGTTTGTGATACACTAAACTACATATTAACTATCATGTGATATTTTTTCACTGTGAAAAACAAAATTTTCAGTTACAAAATGTCTAAAAACTTTAATTATGTGATGGTGGTTTAGGCGGGTATAAACCTACTGTTTAGAGTCCAATTGAATATTCAAAAAGAGACTGTATTGAGTTGTCCCTCTACACATAGATTAGTCTAGTTTCTTCTATAAATTCGAGATATCCCAACTTATTATAAATAAAATTAAATTATGTTAAAAAAATAAATATTAGTATTTGGTTCCATACTGATCGAAAATTTTATTCTGAATGACTGGAGATTCAAAGTTTTCTTGTTCTAGTTTTCAATCATAATTAGCCACTAGCTGTACACAATTTAAATTGTAAATATACCCCTGTATATTTTATGGAATTATTTAATCCAGATTTCAGTTTTTATTTTCCTGCTTATATGAAAAGAAAAGTTCTGCTTCAAAAGAATATGAAACGAAAAGTTCAATGCTATTTATAATGCATAGGTGCTTTAGTTGTTTCGTTTTGTTAGATAAAAAATATAGGGAAATTTGCCAAAATATAACAAAAATTATGTCTCTTTAGTATTAAACCAACTTTAATTTGTCTCTATAGTATAATCTTTTCAGAATACCAAAATTATTCCTTGATTAATCAAATGAAATACAACTTCTAATTACTTTGAATACTAAAAAAATAAGTAAAAACAATAAAAAGCCCCAAAAATTTGACAAATACATTAGCTTAAATAATTAATTTTGACTTTTAATAAAAATTAAAATAATTAGATTACTTTAAATAACAATTAAATTGCTTTAAATATTTGAATAGTAAAAACAATTAAATTACTTTAAATTTTTAATTTTGATTTTTTAAGAAACACGTTGCAAGACGTTTTAGAAAAGTACAAAGATTTTCAAATATTTCAAGAATATTTAGTACTAGAATTTTTGGAAATATAGTTAATTTTATCCATAAAACGTAGCTTCTACAATGTGTAAGGAACATGCAACTAATCCGTTTGCAGATTCTACCATATTTAGACTTTTTAGTTCTGTTTAGATTTCGTATTCGTAGAATTTTTCATAAAAATAGAAATTGCATTCAAAAATAAATGTAGCTACCTTTAGAATGCGTAAACTTAGAATTCTATTTAAAAGTAGATTATTGATTCTAAAGAAAGTATAATAACTTGTTTAACCTCGAATTCAGTTTCTAACATGTTATTTTGTAGAAAATGACATATAACTGAAATTTTTAATTTAACGAGTTTTACAACTCCAAAAATACCAGAGTTTGTGTATATTGGTATTTAAGCAATTGTTTGTATTTTTTATAATTTTTTGATTCATAAAATTATTTTTTTCATTAAATTTGATAAATGAAAATGTAATTATGATGTTTCAGAAAAAAAAAGGAAAAGGTAATTATGCCAAAAGTGGTGCAAAAATGCTTTATACTAAAGAGAAAAAGTTGCTGAATTTTTGTTCTATGTTGACAAATTTTCCAAAAATATATTACTAAATTTTATTTATTTTAATATCACGTGAAAGATTTGCTATGGCCGTCACTCGCATCCACTGGTTCACCCCAATGGACATTTACCACGTTTTTTCTAATAAACAACTATTACCTAACTAAATTTTTGATTAAGAAAAAAACAATAATTACCTAACTAAAAATTTGATTAAAAAAAAACAATTATTACCTAACTGAGCTCTGAGTACTATAAATGCTACCATGTGTTAGCCATATTAACACACACAAATGAAAGCCTCATTAGCTTTGAGCTCCAAAATGAAAATGAGTAGTGGTAAATCAGCCACACTGATCTTCTTAGTATCAATGAGCATAGCATCTTGCGCCATGGCCATGGACATGTCCGTCGTTTCCTACGATGACAACCACCATGTAACCGCTGGTCCCGGCCGCCGCAACAGCGTTTTCGATTTCGAGGCATCATTGATATTCGAGTCATGGATGGTTAAGCACGGGAAGGTGTACGAGTCCGTCGCCGAGAAGGAACGGCGTTTAACGATTTTCGAGGACAATCTCCGTTTCATCACTAACCGCAACGCTGAAAACCTTGGTTATCGGCTCGGTTTGACCCGGTTCGCAGATTTGTCGCTCCATGAGTACGGACAAATTTGCCATGGGGCTGATCCAAGACCACCCAAGAACCACGTTTTCAGGACTAGTGGCGACCGATACAAGACTAGTGCTGGTGATGTGCTTCCTAAGTCTCTTGACTGGAGGACCCAAGGCGCAGTGACTGAAGTCAAAGATCAAGGCCATTGCAGTAAGTGTTGTTATTTTTAATTCCGATTCTTTTCAGAATACAATAATAAATTATTAGGAAATATATATAAAACCAGTGAGCAGGTAAAATCTAGAAGAATACCATAACATATATTTAAAAAAGTTTTTGTCATCAAAATAATATTTAAGAAAAAAAATAACGAAAATAATTTTTATTAAAAGGTATAAATATACATTTATATCTTTGGGTTCACTAATCTAGATTAGAGTTTAGAGTTATGAGATGAGTTTTTGGAGATGGAGTGTTAAATTAAGAAAAAATAAAAAAAATATTAATTTTTAAAACTTGAAAAAGACTATTTTGATTATTTTTTTCTTTGAAATCTATTTTGTGATAAAAACTTCAAAAATGTCTATTTAAAAATTTTGCTCTAAAATCTAAAAGAATCCTTAGCTAATAATAATACTACCTCCGTTTCACTTTACATGTCGTTTTGGGTTTGTGCACACAGATTAAGGAAACATTTAATTTTACATATTTTATAGATAAAAACACAATTACCTATACACAAAACCACATTTTAACCAATAAAAAAATAACATATAAAATTAATAAATTTTACATTGAAATTATAAAATGACACTTATTTTGAAACGAATTTTTTTCTCTACAACGACATATAAACTGAAACGGAGTAATAATAATAATAATAATAATAATAATAATAATAATAATAATAATAATAATAATAATAATAATAATAATAATAATAATAATAATAATAATAATAATAATAATAATAAGAAGAAAATGATCTTAATCCCTTTCAATTGGAAAACATTATGATAAGCATATCGTGGATTCACTATAACTAGTGTTGGTTGATGATATGTATCAGTTTCACAGAATATGAAAACGTTGTGGTAGTTGAAATAGGTAACCAAAATCTTTTTTACCTTTTAGTCCAAAAGTATACAAGCTTCATGCATATTTTGTTCTTTTCTGAAGGGAGTTGTTGGGCTTTCTCGACGGTGGGGGCAGTGGAAGGCTTAAACAAGATCGTGACAGGACAGTTAGTCACGTTGTCCGAGCAAGATTTGATCAATTGTAACAAAGAAAATAATGGTTGCGGAGGAGGCAAAGTTGAAACTGCCTATGAGTACATAGTTAACAATGGTGGTCTTGGTACAAACAGCGATTATCCTTACAAGGCTGTTAACGGAGTCTGCGACGCCGGCATCAAGGTCGGTATAGTTACACTCATATATATATATATAAATGTCTCTAATAACAACAACAATAACAATTTTCAAATATTTTTGTAGGAAAACAACAAGAACGTTATGATTGATGGGTATGAGAATTTGCCTTCCAACGACGAGCTTTCTCTAATGAAAGCGGTTGCTCATCAGCCTGTAACAGCCGTTGTCGATTCAAGCAGCAGGGAATTTCAGCTTTATGAATCAGTAAAATAAACTAAATTCTGTAAACTTGTTTATTAAATTTCGTTTAAAATTGGTTTTAAAAGTTTTATTCTTATTTGTTGTTTGTATATCATTTTTCTTTTAACTTCGAAGGGAGTTTTTGATGGACCGTGCGGAACAAACTTAAACCATGGAGTTGTTGTGGTTGGGTATGGAACCGAGAACGGTCGTGATTATTGGATCGTGAGAAACTCGTGGGGCAACACTTGGGGAGAGGCTGGTTACATGAAGATGGCTCGCAACACTGCCGATCCAAGAGGATTATGTGGTATCGCTATGCGAGCTTCGTACCCCCTCAAGAACTCGGTTTCTAACGTTATAAGGTCCATGGCCTAATAATATGAACTAAATGTATGTGTTATGCAAGGATTCGAGTGAGCGAACAACCTATTCGACTTTGAAGCAAAAAATAATATAGTCAATGGGTTTTATTTTGCAATACATTTTGTAGTTGTTTTCTTAGTAACTTTTCATTCATTTTCCAACAAACATACAATATAAGGAAGATGCCCTCATGCTTACAGCAAAATACCCAAATCAAAGATCTGCATCCAAAAAAAAGAATGGCTATTACCGAAACAAAGTAAGCCAAATTGATAAATAAGTCACCGTTGATGGAAGGATTAGCTGGAGACGTGATAGAGGATCACATTTCGCAATGATAGTAGACTGAATTTCCGAGATTTAATTTAGCAAAAGAAAAAAAAAAGAATTCCGGAGATTCTAGTGGAAGGTGGTCTGCTGATCTGGTTGCGAATCCTTGAATTTTGCTCTTTCCAAATCAAGTAATCACACGCTTTGAAACAAAGCTTGAGTACTTAACAAAGATTTTTGTCTATGATATGGTATTTAATCCATCTTATGCATCCTCAAAGTCCCTGGGAGGCAGGAGATGGGTTCATGAGTAGAAGAAAGACCATACTGCTGATGAATGAGTGCATTGGAAGAAGAGATCCTCCCGTGATTCTGTCTGCAAGCCGCAAAGGGGATATAGAGGAAAGACATCAATTCCCCATGGCTGTAGGAGCTAAGACATGCAATCAGAATTTAATGTGAATAGAATAAGGTTTAGGAAAACAATCAGAAAGGTCTATATAAGTAGATTTTTAAGATAGTTTGTTCGAACTAGACATAATATTAATGACAATAAATACAACGAATACAAAAATAAAGCACAAGATAACACAACTCAAGAGGGTATGTTAAATCTAAGGCGAGTAGGTCAAAAAGCATATGTCAATAATGGTCTTGGCATTGTCTTTTATACTCCTCAACTCGTGCCATTCTGCATATCTAGGGGTGCACGTGCCTTGCCTTGCTCCAGATATCTGTGGGAACAAAAATTCGTACTGTCGATTTTCGTAAAATAAGGAAAATATAAGAAAACCTAAATTTTCCAGTGGTCTCAGATTCTCTGCGAGAGCCAACGAGAAGTAATCAAATAAATGAGAAAAATATATAAAGACAATAAAGCGAGTTTAGAAAAAGTAGATCTTTATTTTGGATTTGCGTATGAGCGTTCCAGAGACAAAAGCATACATGAAGTTGTCTGGAAACGAAATAACAAAGGAAATAGCATGATACAGACAATAAAACGAGACTAAGTTTGCTAGCACTACCACCTATGTCGACGAAAACCCATGTGGCCGCAACTCGCTTAGCAATAGACGAAAAATAAGAAAAAGGTTTAAAAGATTTTGGACTGGACCTTATGAAAGGCTGCCTACGTACCCCTTTCGAGGATCAAGTCGTACGTAGTTCAATTGAAAGATTGGAACAAGAGCTCAAACTACCTAGGCGAGTTCGTCTAGTAATCGAGTGCCAGTCCTAGAAACCGAACTTGTCGAGAATAAAGAATAAGGTTTCAAAGTGCAGAGAGTTATATAGTCTAAACAATCATCCCCGGGTTCCTCGCCTTGGCTCCCCTTATATGCCTTCAAGGTCGGTAATCTTTCCTTTTTTGCCCCTGATTCGATTTTACCTCTTCGCAGAAATATTCCATTTTTCTCGATCTTCATGATTATCCTTCGAAACTTGACATTTATCTTCTTTCGGGAATATTCAATAAACCGTCATAGTAACTTGGGCCCGTTCTCGTCTCAAATCGTAAGTGGGCTTATGTCGTGTTTTAGACTTCCTTGGGCCGTTTTTTTGACTTAAGCGTTTTTATGATTCATTTCAAAGAAATCTCCTTTCGTACGATGTTGGTTTTATGAATTTGTTCAAATTACTCGTATAGTTAGAGGAAAATTCGGTGTTAAGTCAATTGTTGCCGTTTCATATGAACAATCTGAATTCATACGAGAAAACAAGTCTTTACAGTTTTTATCGTAAAGTTCCAACGGTAACTCCAATCGAGACGAAACAAGTGTGATTGAGGTTCAAAGAGGCACTGATCGGAACCAAGACGGATGATGCCGATCCAACATTGCCTGACGGTAAGTCGGATATGGCTGATCCAACTCGCCATCAGGCGACCATATCCAACTCGCCATCAGGCGACCATATCTAACTCGCCATCAGGCGACCACATCCAACTCGCCATCAGGCGAGCTGGACTGGTCGATCCAACTTGACATTGTTAGTGTTTCTGACGCGGTAGTTGTTCTGGATTTTCTTACTTAGGACCTTTCTTAAAATTATTCCGCAAAAGTTTTCCTTAAGAGATGCATTCCTAGACGTTGATTTTGAGATTACCGTTTTTGACCCCAATAGTCAGCCCCCAGCTCGTAAGTTTCGGGTGCGATTCTTGCGGGCGAGTGATGTTGTTAATCGGAATCTATGACTAGGAACGACTTTCCTCGAAAGACTTTTGTGGATTATTTTAATGCAGAGAACTGTTTCATCCTTATTCTCTTATAAGTATTGGATTTTCATTCTTTAGTCCTCATGAGAATGGAATGTGATAAGATTGGGGCTGCGTCTTGTAAAGGCTGCCTACGTATCCTTGTTGAAGGGATCAAGCCTTTCGTAGTACGTCTTGGAGTGAAGACTCTTACGATCTTTTTTCCAGTGAGACCTTTACGGTTTAGTTATGTATCGTGTAGAGATTATCTAGCATGTTGCTGCTGATGAAATTTTATATTGGACGTTTGTCGGCCTCGAGATTAGCCTTGTTGGCTGTTTTCTTTGGCCAAATTTGGCCATATCTATATTTTTGGGACTAGCCGCATGTGGCTTCGAATCCCTGCCGCTTCGCGACTGCTTTCTAATGAATTGTTTTTCGCGTTTTAAGAGCATGTTTGTATTTGTGTGAATGTAGAGGGAAGATTATGAGTTGTCATCTCATATCTAACTCTTTGTAGATTGTTATATTCGCTGTTCATTTTAGATGAGAATGATTGAAAATTTTGATTTTTCGGAATTTTATGAACGTTGGAATACAATAAAAGAGAGATATTTTGGGATCTCGTATCATTTTGATATCATGCCTAGATATTTTAGATACCAGTGTGTTGGGTTTAGGGAAAGACCTAGGTCTTAATGGTTTAGTGGTTTTGATGACTACTTCGGCTTACGTTTTCCCGTATCGTTTTCGACTTGATTCTACATCGATTTAAAGTCTGTGATAGGTTCTCGGCTTATACAACTTGTTTGGTTAGAATCGAGCATCTCTCCAAAGACAATTTTTAAGTCGTCTGTAAGTGCTGATCAAAAATTCGGATTTCTTTTATAGCGCTATTATCCTTGTGTCGGATGTATGAGAGTTATCTCTATGAGATGGCTTAGCCTGTTTTGAACGTAAAGAGTTTGTTGTCATCAGCAACAAACATAATGGTTGATCTTACAGTTTTTGATTCTTCGCGAAGG
The DNA here is from genome assembly GCA_905132765.1 of Moricandia arvensis. NCBI lineage: Eukaryota > Viridiplantae > Streptophyta > Magnoliopsida > Brassicales > Brassicaceae > Moricandia > Moricandia arvensis. Next base: position 35,731 of record CAJHQP010002017.1, on the reverse strand, counting down.
ATACATGTTTGGGAAGATGTTAGTTCGTGTTACTGTATGGTCTTCCAAGAAGGTGTTTTTATCGAGGATGGTAATATTGTCGAAAAACGGTTCTTTTGGCTTATGCGACATCTCACGATGCTAAAGATTAGTTTTTCTTTTGTATACTGCGTTTCATGCTTAAAATGTTCGCGGGCTTGAAGATGTTTCATGATTTTGCAAGGGTTTAGTCTCAACCCCGCGTTGGGAAACATTTTGGTTTGTCTCTGGATGTTCGCGGCCAGAACTGTTGTTCCTGTTTGGATATTAAGTAGTTTTATTTATGATAGAGAAATTAGGACCAAGGGGTCACGTAGATCTGTCCCTGGGAAGAAGCGTTTCCTTCACTGTGCTTTGTGAAGATTCGACCCTCCGAGATTTATTTCGTGTATTTTAAGGATGTTTCGTATGGCTCCAAGAGTTTTGTTACGAGTTTTTCCTTACATGCTGTGTTTTTATGGGTAAAACATTTTGGACTTAGAGTGAATTGTGGTGTATATAGAAATTGATCGAACTTTCGACAAGTCCAAGATTTTCGTTAATCATTTGGTTATTAGTAATGAGTCTCGTTGTGAAAACTTTATCGTATAATTATCGATTTTGGGTTATACGATAATTATTTTCGTAATCGTCAATTGGCCTTTTTAGACAAATCGTGGATTGTCGTTCAGCCGTATAAGTGATCTGATGGAGCGTCGGTTGCTTGAATGTTTTGTCTTGGCACGAAGGATTCGTTAAGCCGCATAGCCAAGGACATTGCTGGTCAAGGATTAGACCACATCACTTTCGTTTTAACATTGAGTTCATGTTAGTTTAGAATTGTCCTAAAGAGGATGACGAATTCTGGTTCGGACCAGTACAGGAAGCCATAATTGGCCAAGAGCCAAAGAATGTTTGTCAAGATTTGATAGGCCAAGTATGCTGGAGTTTTCTGTGTAAAGATGGCCGATGGTTTTAGAAAACGATTTTCCTCTTTTAGATTTCTATTATATGATGAATGTTTCGTACAACGTTTTTTTAGTCGTATGAAAATTGTTGTGTCTGTGTCCAAGGAATATGAAGCCTAAGAAGCTTTACATGTTTGGTTGATTAATGTATTTTGTGAGAAAATAATAGCTAACAAAAATTAATAATATCATACAAGTGAAACACAACTAAAAATGAATATAATGTATATAGATTATGCATCATATAACTATTTACAAATGAATAGTTCATAATAATAAATTATTACAAATCAATTTATTAAATTTTCTAGAGTTTGTTTGATTATTCATAGTCTTGATGCCTCAAATGAAGTTTTGGAAAAAAAAAGTACATGCAAAATAAGATAAAATTATAAAGAAAATATAAGATAAAAAATGTTAATCATATTTTAGTAGACTTCTTATGAAGTCTGCTTAAAGTTCATGGTTTAGTAAACTTTGAAGTCTACTAGCCTTTAATTTTAAGTAGACTTAGAAGTCTACACTAATGAAAAAAATTAGACCTAAAAATGTACATTTTGGAAAATTTGAAAATAGTTTGTTTTGAAAAATATTTCAAAATATTTTTAACCTAGTAAATAAGGAAAAACATAGAGTTTGAATATACAAATTGAGTTCAATATAAACACAAAAAATACAGCTTTAAAATAAATAGCTGTAATTATTCCATTTTTGGAAAGATGATTTGACAACTTTGGATAGAATACCTGCAAAATAAAATAAAATTATGAGGAAAAATAAGATAAAAAATGAAAATCATATTTAAGTAGACTTGTAACGAATTCTTCCTAAAAATTATGGCTAGTAGACTTCACTTTCAATTTACTAACCTTAACTTTTAAGTAGACATTTGAAATCTACTCTATCAGAAATTCTTAGAACTGAAAAATATATACATTAAAAATGAAAATAACTTTAAATCTAAAAAACTTTAGAAAATATAAATTATAAGACAAAAAGTAAACCAAAGAAATATAATTTTAATAAGTAACCTTATTTAAATAAAAATACAAAAACACGTATTTAAAATCTATAGATGTAAATCTTACATTTTCGGGAGGAGGAGAAAAAACCTTGGAAGAAAACACCTGAAAAATAAGATAAAATTATTAAAAACATAGGACAAACAATTTAAACTCATAATTTTGTAGACTTCCAATGAAATTTGCTTAAAATTCTTGGTTTAGTTGACTTCATTTGAAGTCTACTAGCTTACATTTTTAAATAGACTTCATTAGAAGCCTACTCTATCAAATAATTTTCAGATAAAAAAATTGTACATTTAGAAATGTGAAAAATAGTTTTCAATCTGAAAAAAATATCAAAATATCAATTTTATAAGATAAAATAGTAGTAAATTAAATGCATAGAGTTTGAATCTATAATTTTATTTAAATATACACATTTAAAATCTATAGATCTAAAACTTACATTTTTAAACGGGAAGATGAAAACCATGAATGTTAATACATACAAAAACAATATACTATTGTGATAAAGACATGAAAAAAAATTAACAATTTAAACAAAAGTTTTTCTTCAAATTCAAAGAATTTAGAGACAAATTAGAGAGTTTTTGAGAGAAGGGAGAAAGTTTTTGAGAGAAATGAGAGAATTTTAAAAACTTATCCAGTTATTTTAGAGAGAGATTGTGTAAATTTCATTTATATAAGGAGACACAAACTGTAAATAGATTAAAATTTACGACATTGTAGACTTCAAAAGAAGTCTACTAAAATTAGATTTTGGAGTAAACTTTATGGTAAGTCTATTTAGTGGACTTTTTTGAAAGTCCACTATTCTAATTTCATTATTGTTGTTTATTTTTATTATTTTGATAATTTTAATATATGATCTTACAATTTTCGAATATTAGTTTAAAGATTATCATTTTCATTTATTCATACAAAAACTAAAATTAATCCAAATTATTTTGATTTTTGTAATCTCTCTCAATCTCCGGTTTGGTAAACTTACAAATAGTGTACTAGAACTTTTTTGTTCTCTATTGTTTTAGAAAATATAATATATAATTTTCTTTTGTCTTTTATTCCTCTAATAATTTTAATATATGATTTTACATTACGTTAAAAAATTGCTTTAAGTTCGGTTAGATTTAAATTAATTTGGTTAAATTCGGTTAGCTTGCCTTAAATTGCTACCTGAGCATTAACTTCTTTGTAAGTCTACAATGATTTTTGGGTTCTTTTTTGTTGTTTTAATAATTTTAATGTCTGATTTACCAAATTTATTTATTTATTTTTAATAGTTATAATATATAATTTCATATTTTTATTCATAAAGAGCTAAATTTAATTTAAAATACTGAGTTTTTTTTACCAGTTAAAATAGACTGAATAAGATGTCTACAATGAAGTAGACTTTATTGTATGTCTACTATACTATAAACAACAAATTTCAAACCTAAATATTTGCTTGATAATTAGAAAATTCTCAATTATTGTATTAAATATCGAATACAAAAAATATAAACTTTTCAATATTAATATGTAAATTTAAGTCAATAAAACAAAATCCCCAATTTAAAATCTAAGGCTAATAATCTAACAATTAAAAACATAACATTTGAGAAATTTTTGTTACTAAATCTTAAACATTATCTAATACTTGGTTACTAAATCAATATATATATATATTTAAATATATATTTAAATTTTTCAATTATATAAAATTTAAATTTTATATTTTATTGTAGCCCTTATATTGACGATAAATTAAAAGTTTCACAAAATTTAATTCTATACATATTTGAAATTAAATAATTAGATTAAATTATATAGTAGACTTGTTAGGTGATCTACATATATATAGACATATTTTGTTATGTGTAAACTTTCAAATGACTTGTAGAATAATTTTCTGTTTTTTGTTTGATCATAAAGGTTAAACAATAATTTTATCACTTCTTTGAGTTAGTTTTTCAGTTTGATTGAATATGGTATTTACTTTTGCACTTCAAATTAATATTTATGTTGTTTTGTAAATTTCCCAAAAAAAAATATGTGATCATAGAGTTTTATTTTGGAAATAAATAAAAAACCGGAAGAGAAAAAGTAGTCTGCCCAAGTTACATTAGTTATGACTTTCGTGTTTGCTCAATTACGTTATTTATTGCTAGTAAATAAACATTAACTAATATTAAAATAATAAATAATTTTTAATTGACTGTAAAAAGACACTCTCTCGACGACGACGATGGCGGTGAGTTTGAAGATCTAGGTTTTCTAGCGGTTCATGGATTTTCATGATTAGGATCCGAAGATTAAAGATGATAGATCGAATCATCTTGATTCACCCCACGATTGCGGTTTATTGGAAAGAAGAAGTCTAGATTGAGGAAATGGAATCTCTCGAGATCGAGAAGCGAAAAAGGAAAGATTGGATTTGACGAGGATAAGGGGTATATGATTCTTCTTGTCCAGTTTTGGATAGCGTCCTCATCAAGACGACATTACAAGAGCCCATAAATGCATCAGTCAAAGATTTTGGAGGATCCTATTCGATGATCTGCATGGGTAAACTCTTATGGAAATCTTGGCAATTAGGGATTCTTGGGATCTTTTTTAGCCGTACGACAAAGGTTAATCGGATACACTTTGGGAGATTTGGTAATGAATGCAAAGACTTAGAGGGAGGAGAAAGGGTTTTCAACAGCTCTTATAAGAAAGCCTTGACAACTCCCATAATCATCATTCTTTCTTCATCCTTTCATAAAAAGCTTATTGATTTTGTGGTTCTCTGTCTTTTCTCTACAGTCTACAATGAAACAGGGTCATTTACTCGGTTCTCACGGAGGCAGAAAGAGTGAGTAAGGAACTCGCAACTGAAGATCTCTGTTCCTCATTTCGAAAATTCAGAGCTCATCAAAAGCTACTCCAAAACGGTGGTTGGATGTTGTCTTAATTTGGAAGTGCAAGATACTGCGGCTTTGGTGATGAATTTTCCGAAGATATGGAAAATGGAAGATAGAGTAGCAGGAGCAGATCTGGGATTCGGAAAGTTCCATTTCGATTTTGAACTAGAGGAAGATATCGAGACGGTCTTGAATCTGCAGCCGTATCACTTTGACTATTGGATGGTGGCTCTTGCGAGATGGAAGCCAAAGAGAGCAATCAACTTCCCTTCGGAGATCCCATTCTGGGTCAAAGCCATTGGAGTGCCTTTGTAGTTCTGGGAAAAGCCAACGTTCGAGAGCATTGGCAATGCTATAGGTAGACATGTGGAGATTGATTTGGACAATGGTTGAGTACTGGTGATTATTGATGGGTCTCAAGAGCTGATCTTTGAGTTAACTGTGGACTTTACAGGCGGTATGTTCCATGAGGGTGAGGAGGCACCAAATTCATTTCGGTATGAAAGGCTCTTTGGATACTGCAAATTGTGTTTTCAACTGTCTCATGACATAGAGAAGTGTCCTCTAAAAAGGAACAAAAAGGATCCAGAGAAGCAGAAGAAAACAAGAGAGGGAACTGAAGGAAAATATGAGGGAGGCAGACATGAGGAGCGAGCCAGAAGCTATAAGGGAGTGGTTATAAATGAGAACGAGGGACATTATGGCAAAGAGAAAGAGGCTCAGATTTATCAGGGGAAGGGAAAGGGAAAGATGGTTGAGGAACACTCAGAGCAGATATGGAGAAATAACTTAAGAGGCACGCTAACTACCGTAGTGGAGTTCGACGGGAGGAGGGAAGCCCGCGTAGGGAGAGTAACAGAAGTCATCGGTAGAAAGCTGTCAAAACAAGCAACCAGGACCAAATATCAATGAAACATAGAGGCATTCACATGGGGAGAACTCTAGGAACAGGAACAGGAGCAGGAGGTGATCAAAGGGAAGAAGGTGAGATCAGGAACCAAGATCAAGTCGCTCCCATAGATGCTCCTATGATGGATTCACTCCCATCAGTTGAGTTTCAAGAGGAACTACTCAAGACTCGAGGATCCCCTACAAAGAGCACCACGGAGGCTAAGGTGGAGGGCAATGAATTCAGTAAAGGACAAGATGTTTCTGAGGAAAAAGAACATTGTATAAATGGTAAGGAAGCAGAAGATGATCTTGTTTCTCTCACAGACGAGGACACAGAGGATTCAAAGGGGATACAAGAGGACATGAATGTCACTATGGACACATAAATTTCGACAATAGAAACAGCAAGGAAGGAAGGTGTGATGGGGAAGAAACATGAAACAAGGAAGCGACTCTTTAAGCCGACGATTGCAATTGGAGGAACGTCCAGGATGAGAATGGTGCAGGCTCTGACCTCCCCACGCAAACGAGTAGGAGTAAAAATCGAGAAACTAAAGGGAGAAGGTAATAAGCAGCTGGAAGGGAAGGGGACATCAAACCCTAAACCTGGTCTACCTTTACATTAACGTTCTGATCCCATACTTTATCATGTACTTTTCGGGGTTCTGGTAGTGCTATGGTTTTTAAATTTCTTTTTCTTTAATTCTAGAATAAGCTCTTTGAGCATCAGTATGGTATTGTTATGTGGCCTAGAGTGTTTTCTAGGTTTATCTATTTCAGTTTTCTGCTGTTTGGGTTTCAAGCATCCGTTGTGGAGCTTCATATGGAATAAAGTGTTTGCTTTGAGTTTTTGGTTATGGAAGGTTATAAAGTATCTACAAGAAAGCCATTTACGATACATGGCAGAGCCATGGAATGGGAATGTAGAAACTTTAGACGAGTTGATTAATTAGTGGATCACTACGAATTTCTAATAGGAAGACATTGTTATGGCTTTTGAATGGTAATAGGGGTCACTATGAATTTCTTTATGCCTTGTGGATATTGCCAGGATGCTGCTGCGACCAAACGATTCAACTGGCCTTGGCTGAAAAGGTATGGTATCAAGGGTATCTTTTAGGTTTCTGTTTTCCTACAAGAATACTACGAAAAGCAGTCAAGATCCTGTTTTTGGTCTCATTAAACCAAAGGTAGGAGTAGGGCTATAGTAGGGGAGAATCTTTAAGGAGTTCTATGGCTTATTTTCGTGATGGTGCAACATCTACAGACATGGAGGAAATATTTCTTTGGTTAGTAGAAAGGAAAAACCGGATTGTATTTAAAGTGCATAAATATGTTGGATGTATGTGGTGTAGGAAATGCAATTTTTTAGATTATGGTTTAGACCAAGAGGGTGTATGTTTCATGGATTCTGATATGAGTAAAGACACTTGCCACTCTCACTGTAACGCGATCCGGTATCATTGGTTTTCTCTCTCATATTGGTGGTTGGAAAGATCTTTATGCATAATCAGGCTAGGGAAAAAAAATCGTAATGGATTACTGAAGAATTGTTTGTTCTGGGAGTGTGCAAGTTGAAAACTTATGGAATATATGGTTAACCAACTATATCACAACAAGGAATGGGAGCATGCGAAGCATTAATCACGAGGATAGTGTATCCATCACAGGCAAGACCAATGGCAAGATCATTGTTATGGTTTCATATAGAGTCTTATTAAACTCAATGCACCGGCTTAGCAGAGATAAAACAAAAATTATATTATGAAAATCTTATGCTGGAACTGCGGAGGGATGGGCAGTAAATACACCATCAGTTATCTCAGAGAGATATGGAGTAACCATAGACCGGATATGTTATTTTTATCAGAGACGAAACATAATTTCTCTTTTGTTCAGGGATTCCAATTACATTTTGGATATGACAATTTGGTAACGGTAGATCCGAATGGAACAAGCGGAGGACTAGCACTTTACTATAATAAAGAATTTCAAGTAAAAGTTTTATACTCGAGCAATCGAATGATTGATGTAGAAGATGAAATTCTTGGGAAACATGTTTATTTGTCTTTTGTATATGGTGATCTGGTACAACCAAACCGAGGCCAAGTATGGGAACGAATGACGAGGTATGGTGTTTTAAGAGTAGACCCATGGTTTATAATCGGGGATTAATGAAAAACAAGGAGGACCCCTACGTAGTGTTGGATCTTTCCTAGATTTTAACAACATGATAAGGAATTGTGGATTCTTAGAGTTCCCGGCTAGGGGGAATCAAATGTCTTGGCAAGGCAGGAGAGGAAAAGAAATGATTAAATGTCGCCTAGACCGTGCTTTGGCAAACAAGGATTGACATTCTCTTTTTCTTTATTCTTATACGGAATACCTGGGAATGGTAGGATCTAATCACAGACCAATAGTAGCTCTTCTGGAGGATAGAGTATACAATAGACGGAGCCAGTTCAGATTCGATAAGAGGTGGATTGGACATGAGGGTTTTTTGGAATCTATTGCTCGGGGTGGCAAGGAGTAGGAAGCGACACTATGGGGACTTTTATCACAAAAATTGGTAATTGTCGGCACGAAATAGCAGCATTGAGGAAGAACAATCCCCCGTATGGGAAGGAAAAGATTGCAGAACTACAAAAAGCATTGGAGGAAGTAAAAATAGATAATACAAGGACTCAAGAGGAAATAGTTGAAGTTACTCTGAAACTTCAAGAGGCCTATAGAAATGAAGAGGAATACTGGAAACAAAAGAGTTGAAATATGTGGCACACATCAGGCAATCTAAATACAAAATTCTATCATGCTTTGACGTAACAATGTCGCGCTCGGAATAGGATTGTGGGTCTATATGATGAATCTGAACAGTGGATCACAGATGAAAATGGGGTAGAAAAAAGTGGCTGTGGATTATTTTGAAAGACTATTTACATCCAGTTATCCATAGATTTCGACGGATTCTTAGAGGAAATCAAACCGACTATCACACATCAGAAGAACATTTCTCTGCTTCGGAAAGCGACGAAAAATGAGGTTAAACATGCATTATTCATGATGCACCCAGAAAAGGCTCATGGGCCTGATGGAATGACGACACTTTCTTTCAGCATTCATGGCATATTATTAAAAAGGATCTGACCGATTTGGTAAATGATTTTTTAGTTTCTGGAAAAATGGATACAAGGCTTAACACCACAAATAACTGTATGATCCCCAAGACAGAGAGGCCTACAAGAATGACGGAGTTAAGATCTACAAGCCTATGTAATGTGGGATATAAAATTATTTCTAAGGTATTATTCCAGAGGCTAAAAGACTGCCTACCTAAGTTAATCTCAGAAACACAGTCAACTTTTATGGCGGGAAGATTAATATCAAATAATATCTTTATTGCTCAAGAAATGTTCCACGAATTATGGGCAAATAAGTTTTGTCAAAAAAATTATGGCAATAAAAACGGACATGAGTAAAGCATATGATAGAGTGGAATGGACTTTCGTTCAAGTTCTGCTCAACAAAATGGGTTTCAATCCGCATTGGGTCAAACGGATGATGGAATGTATCACTTCGGTACAGTATCAGGTATTATTGAACGGGAGTGCCAAAGGAAACATTGTTCCACATCGAGGATTGCGTCAAGGGGATCCATTATCACCTTACTTGTTCATTATGTACACGGAGGCACTAATTGCAAACATTAAAATAGAAGAAAGGAACAAAGAACTCATGGGAATAAAGGTGGCAAGGGTCTACCTGCCGATATCACACCTGCTTTTCGCAGACGACATCATCTTTTTTGCCGGGCTATCAAAGAAGGGTGCCAAACTATTTTAAGGATCTTCAATGAGTATAAGGCAGTTTCGGGACAACTCATAAATTTACAAAAGTCCTCAATTCAATTTGGATATAAGATTGAGGAATCTACTAGACAAGAGATGAGGGATACCTTGGGAATACAAAATATCAGAGGGATGAGATCATACTTAGGAATTCCGGAGAGTCTGGGAGGATCGAAAACGCAGGTCTTTAGTTTCATTCAAGTTCGACTGAGTAATAGAGTAAACGGCTGGACATTCAAATACTTCACAAAAGGGGGTAAGGATATAATTATTAACTTAATAGTAACAACACTTCCAAATCATGTGATGTCATGTTACCTTCTCCCAAAGACCAACACAGAAAAACTAACTAGTGCGGTGGCACAATTCTGGTGGAGTTCAGGAGGTAATACAAAAGGTTTACATTGGAGTCATGGGACAAGCTGAGCAAAACCAAAGAGGGAGGCCTGTGATACAAGGATATCAGGGATTTTAACACGGCAATGTTAGGGAAACAATTTTGGAGATTAATCGAGAAACCAAATACACTCTTTTGAGAGTCTTTAAAGAACGATATTTCATGAATGCATCACCCCAGGAACCGATCAAATCTTATTCACCATCCTATGGATGGAGAAGTATTGTCTCAGCTAGATCTCTGGTTTGCAAAGGACTAATCAAAAGGGTGGGATCAAGAACATATATATCTGTATGGAACAATCCATAGCTCCCATCCACCCGACCAAGACCAGCACAAAGTAATTTTTTTTCAAATTTCTACCCCAACCTCATAATGGATTCTCTCATCGATCCACACTCACGTACTTGGAACTCTCAGGCCATTCAGACATTGGTGGACTCTCTGGATGCACAAATCATAGAGAGTATCCCTTTGAGCAGAACTGTGATGCCAGACACAGATGGATGGCACTACGCAAGAAATGGGAAATATTCGGTAAAAACTGGCTATCAGGTGGAACGTATATATCCTGATATAGTAAAAGAGGACAAATCGATCGGACCTTCAGTTGTTCCACTAAAAGCATTTTGCTAGAAAGTAAAATGTCCGCCGAAGATGAAACACTTCCTCTGGCAATTGATATCAGGATGTTTGGCAGTTAGGAAAAACATAAAATTAAGGGGAATACAGGGAGACACACTTTGCGCGAGGTGCGGAGCAGAGGAAGAATCCATAAACTACGTCTTCTTCGAATGCCCACCGGCAACCCAAGTATGGGCTCTTTCAAAAATCTCACTAAATTTGAATATCTTCCCAACTTAGTCACTTTTTACGAATATGGATCATCTATTTTGAAGAGTATCTCCACAGATGGAGGATCATCAGTTTGTATGGATACTATGGTACATCTGGAAGGAGAAGAACAACAAAGTATTCAGTAATATTGACATTGATCCCAGAGAAACTCTGCAAGTAGCAGAAACGGAATCTATGGCATGGATAGAGGCTCAATTTTTGGGTACACAAAATGTTCCTCAATATACAGATAAGATGGAAACAACACCACCACTTAACTCAGACAGATGGTGCTTTACACATGGATCATGGATAGAAAAAGAAATTTTCTTTGGACAATGATGGTATAGTACCTTAAAAGGTTTTGATGGATTGATGGGGGCAAGAAACACTAGGGCTACTTTATTTCCTCTTCATGTGGAAGTGGAAGCCTTAATTTGGGTAATGAAATGTATGCGAAACTTGAGGCAGTTCCAAGTAACTTTTGCAACAGATTATTCTCAACTGGTGAAGATGGTGTCGGAACCAGAAGAATAGCCAGCTTTTGCAGGCTATTTGGAGGATATAAAAAACCTGAAGGAGAACTTCCACAATTCTGCAATCGTCCACGTACCATGAACACAAAATTTAAAAGTAGATAATCTTGCACGTAGGGTCAGGAAGCAACCATCTTTTATCGTTCACATGGATGACGAACTACCAGCTTGATTCAGAGAGAACAAAAATTTGTAAATTTACTTTGATGACACAGAAAACAATTTATTCACTTTTTATTTAATATTTTAGAATTTGGTTCGTTATGATATGATAACAAAAAGAGATTATGTACTAGAAATTGACATAATATTACATATACTACTTTTCCTTCATATGTTAAAATTAATTTTAATAACAGTGTATAATTATAATTAATATTATTAAAAAAATAATAAATTTTTATATATTATAAACATACTATTATGAGTAGAGTAAAATGTATAGTTTTATATTTGTAGCTTATGACATTTGAATTTATAGTTATTACTATTATTTTTAGTTTAAATTTGTGTCCCTGCCGGATGATTTGTCTAGATCCGCCACTGTTGACAAACAAAAATAAAAGAAAAAAAAATACGCTAATACATGTACTATATAATATCGTGAACGAAGAACGTATATTATAGATTATCAACAACGAAAAGTACAGTACATTACCATTGCTTTTTATGTAAAACAATAGTATAGAGTTCGGCTTATGGATAAAAACATGTGATACAGCTTTTATTTGGGAAATAAAAGAGAGAGAGAGAGAGAGGGGGGAAAGGTTCTGCCCAAGTTACGTTAGGTGTGGCTTCTTGTTTGCTCAATTACTAATCAAAGGATCTTAAACCCCAAAAGAGCCACTCCAAATCCGCTATCAGATTCTCTCCAACAAACCTCTAAAAAAAAAAGACAAACACAGATCCACTCCCAAAGATCGGATCTTTTTTGAGGGTTCTTGTTCCACTCATCTGGAAAGTTGTCAGCTTGAATGTCTCAGAAACATGTTGATTCATCATCACGAAACTCAATCGAATCTTGCACCTTACAGCTCCTCTCATGGCGTCCCTTCCACCGCTCCAAAACCCTAGACCCATCTGAACAGCCCCACCAGTCCACCAAACGCCCTTGCTTCTCCGATCGCTCCACCACTTCTTTCTCCATCGAAGCTATGAGCCGTCTCTCCCTCGCCGACGATGACAACGGAGGGAAGCTCTCGTCAGCTTCCAATTACAACAGCAAGGGAAGTTTCCGCTTAGTGGCGAGGAAACGGCGCCGTCGCAACTCGAGATCGGTGTCTGGTCGGAGTAGTGATCGAAGCGGGACTCTGAGATGCTGCTCCATCGGAGCTCACGGGACTTGCTCTGATTTTCCGTTTGCTGTCGGAACGGATTCGAGTGGCGAGCTGTTTAGCGAAGCGAATTGGGCTTCCGATGTGAGCGAGGCGCGGCGGAGAGATTCCGGCGGAGAGAAGGAAGCTTCCGGGTTTGGGTTCCCCGTTGGTGTCGACCCGATGGGGAACGAATCTGGGTACGGGAGTGAACCTGGGTACAGAGGAGATGTTGAGTTTGGTTATGGTGATGAGTACGATGATGAAGAAGAAGACGTGAAGCCATTGTTTTGGGGAGGTAAAAGCTCTAAACTTTAAACCTAACATTTGTTGGTAATTGATGATCATTGGTTAGATCATTTGATATAGATTGATTGTTTTTGAGACCAAATATGAAACAGAAATACTTTGGTGTTATCTGCTACTTCTTCTGGTCAGTGAATCTGATTTTTTTTGCTCTGCTTGCTTGTCTATGGTCTTGCCTCTGGCATAAAGCCTTAAGGATGTTGCAACATTTAGGAAATGTCTGAAAGTTGGGTTAGTGTATGATAAAAATGGTTCTATTTAGAGCCATAAGGTTGGTATATATGAACTATCCTTGTGGAGTTGGGTTTTAGCATGTTAGGTCTTTTGTCTGAAATGTATTTGTATCATTTTAGTATTGTGTTTGTTGGTGATTGGTTGTTGTTTTTGGAAATGGAGCAGATAGAGACTCAACAATGGAGATGTCTGGTAATACGAAGTTCTCAGATAGTAAACCTCAGTTCAGGTGCCGTCGGAGAAGACAACATGACTACAAAACTGTTGATTCCATGAAATAAACACATTAACATTTCTATCATCAAGTCCAATTTTAAGTGTGATTCACCGACATTCTTTTTGGAGGAACTTTCCATGTATTTTACCAACGCGTAGAGATTTAAGAGCTTCTTCTCTACCAACTTTTTTTTGATATACTATGTATATAATGGATCTGTATTTGTTTTACGTAGCTCCTGAAAAACTTTGCGTTTCATATTTTAGACTGCTTTAATCACCAAAATATATCGTTGGTTTAATCTTTCTGTTTATTATTAGAAATTATCAAATTAATGTTAAATTTGCAGAAAAAGAGATTTATAGAAGTGATAACACATATTCTCACCCAACAACTTTCTCTCTCTTCACTCAAGGTGATTATCGAACTCATAGGAGAACCTAGAAAAATCACTCAAATCCAAAATCTTCCATCTTCGGATCTATATATTCAACATGCAACCAGAAAATCAGCATCATGAGCATGATCAGAGTGACCAGCTGTATCAACAGCCAGATCCCACAAAGGTGATATGGAAAGCTCTTCAAAACTTGAAGCTTGGGGCGGATAAATCAAGGTGATCAATAACTGAAGAGGCCCAGGAGAAATTCGAAAGAGATCATCGACTCTGCCTTGTTGTGAAGGGTCTTAACTTGGAGCATCAAAACTCGCCGCGAATAAAGGTTGCGCTCCCGAAGACTTGGCAGCTAGTCGGAAAGGTGGAGGACCAAATTAACGATGACGGCACAATCAATTTTTACTTCGATACGGACCATCATCTGCTCATGGTCTTGGAGAAACAACCTTATACGTATCGAGGATGGTTGGTTGCTATAGACAGATTGAGTAATAGGCAGAGTCCAACTTTCCTAAGGAAGATCCCATTCAAGGTTCGCATATAGAAGCTTCCAGATGTCTATAGAAGGCACAACATCGTTGAAAACATCGTTTCAAAGCTAAGGTATGTCGAAGAAGTTACTATTGTAGAGCCCACCAGTACAGAGAAGCGGAGGTATCTGTTAAGGTTCATTTTGATGTTGATGACCAAATCACGTTGACAAGAATGGTGGACATCATCATGAATCAACCTCCTGTGGAACTAGACTTTCGCTATGAAGGCCTACAAAAGTTTTGTACACTATGTGGGAGTCTCAGACACGAATTTGAACTTTGTGGTCAGTATTCAAAGATGAAACAATGCCAACATACGCATCGGTCCAAGAAAGAAATGCAGCCATCAACGAATACATAACCATAAAGGAAACTGGTGAATCATCGGGTGCTATAGATCCCATGCAAGCAGAGCCAAGTCATATCCAAACAGAAGCAAAACAGAAGATGCAATCAACAAGTCAGGGCATAGTCATAAGACATGAAGTATCTGCTCCAACTTCAGTTACTCCACAAGTAAGCCCTAACATAACTACTGCGGATCAAGGAACTAAAAGGAAGGCTCCGGATGAAAGGAAGATCGACCCTCAACATCATCGAAGCGCATTGAACTAGAAAAGACCAGCCAAGGTTCGATGGTTCTCCTTAAACCACCGGGTCAACCATGAGGTTATTGCATTGGAATTGTCAAGGTGGGAAGCCCCTTGACAATTCCACACATAAAAGATATCAGGCGTATCTATAACCCTAATATAATGCTTCTAATAGAAACTAAAAATGTAAATAGCCTTGTATATAATCTAGCTAAGGACTTAGGGCACAAGAATGTAGAAGTAGTACCTTCTCATGGTAGTAGTGGGGGCGCATCCATCTTTTGGACTGATAGGGTCAAGCTATCTTTTTTGGGAAGCCCTAGTTTGTATTGTACTCACATGACTGTAGAAGATGACTCTAATACATTTTGGTTGTCTTATATCCATGGTAACCCTGTTGTAAAGGATAGACAAAAGCAATGGTCCCAACTAATAGCATCTGAATATGCAGGTTTTTTACATCATAAGCCTCGTTTGTTAATTGGTGACTTTAATGATATCAAGTGGTCAGACGAGAAGAAAGGAGGTATACCAAGGTCTGTTGGCTCTTGTTCTCTTTTCTTTCGTATGCTTATTGTTCTAGGTCTTCATGACATAAAAACATTAGGAGGAAAATTTAGTTGGATAGGAAAAAAATCGAAATTCTCCATCATGTCTAGGATTGATAGGGCAGTAGCAAATTGTAATTGGCTAAACCTGTATCCGATGTCCACAGTCACACTTCTCCCCTAGATAAGTTCAGATCACAGACTCCTCCTTCTTGATACAAATGAAACAAAGAAAATAAAATCTTCTTTGTTTAAATATGACAGCAGATGGAGACTCTATCCTGGTTTAAAACAAGTGATTGAATAAGTTTGTGCCCAAGAGACTACCAATATTTCTAACGGTAATATTCATTCAATCATCCATCAATGCCGTAGAGCCCTATCCCAATGGAGAAGCAAGCAAAATATTAATTCAGGGAAGATTATCCAGGAGCTTAAGCAACAAATACAAGGAGTCTATGACTCTCCTTCTATTGATTATACATATCTAACAACTTTAAAAGCCAAGTTGCAACTGCAGTATAGGCTCGAGGAGGAATTTTGGAGAACAAAAAGCAGAATACTCTGGTTGCAGGTTGGAGACAAAAATACAAAGTACTTCCATAACAAAAACAAGGCAAAGGAGACACTACAAAATGATCACACATATTCAGGACGACAAAGGGAAGTTACTTTCAAGGCCATCTGATATTCATAAGCACGTAGAAAAATATTTCAGTGTCTTATATCAAAGTAATGGAAGTACCCTTGATAAAAATCTTATGGATGGCATTCTTGTAACAGTTACTGAAGCAATAAATCGATCCATTACCTTCCCAGTTACAGAAGATGAAATCAGGGAAGCTGTCTACAAAATTAACCCGGATAAAGCCCCAGCACCGGATGAGATGACTCCAAGCTTCTACAGACAGCACTAGGATGCAATTAAACCAGGTTTCACCTCTTTCATTAAACTCTTCTTTGAACAAAACAAGCTAGATCCCAAAGTAAACCACACTCATATATGTCTTATCCCTAGATTGACAGTCCCATTACCATCAAGGATTATAGACCAAACAGCTTAGATAATGTTGCCTATAAAACCATATCCAAAATATTAGCTGAGAGATTGAAACCATAGCTGAAAGATATAATTTCAGAAAACCAATTTGCTTTTATTTTAGAAAGACTAATTACTGATAATGTTTTCATCGCCCATGAACTCTTCCATTCTCTTCACATTAAAAATCTTAGCAATAAATTTATGGCTTTAAAGTTAGATATTGCTAAGGCTTTTGACAGGGTAGAATGAAAGTTTATTGATGTTGTAATGGAAAAATGGGCTTCTGTCAACAATGGAGAACATGGATCATGATGTGCATCACGTTAGTCACCTGTTCAATATTGATCAATGGGACGCCTTCGAGAACCATAAAGCCTACTCGTGGCCTACGCCAAGGTGACCCGATTTCACCATATCTCTGAATAATATGCACTAAAGGTCTTTCTAGGTTAATTAAGCAAAATATCTAGAATAAGAAGATTCATGGTTTCAAAGCTTCAAAAAGTTGTCCTGCTATTTCTCATCTGCTTTTTGCAGATGACTCTCTGGTCTTTGCAAAAGCGTCAGAAGAAGAAGGCCTTACTCTTTTGCATATCCTCAACATATACCAAAAGGCATCGGGGCAAGAAGTGAATTATGCCAAGTCAACCATAACATTTGGTAAAGGTACGCCTTCTACCACTCAAGAAAATATATCTAGGATCTTTGGAATCACAAAACTAGGAGGATTTGGACGTTATCTTGGGCTCCCAAAGCATATAGGCAGAAATAGAAAAGAGGCATTCCACTTTATAGTCCAGAGAATAAAAAACAAGATAGATAGCTGGTACTCTAAGTTCCTATCACCTGCTAGGAAGGAGGTCCTAATAAAAGCTGTTCTCACAGCATTGCCAACCTATACCATGTCCTATTTTCTACTACCAATATCATTACTACATGAAATTACAAAAGCAATGAGAAACTTTTGGTGATCTGCTTATCTGGACAAACATTCGATACCATGGATAGCCTGGCATAAAATCACAACTTCCAAAAAAAGAGGGTGGACTAGGAATAAGAGACATGCTAGCTTTCAACAAGGTATTACTTGGAAAACAAGCTTGGAGGTTAATCACTAGTCCTTCATCCTTAATAGCTCGTGTGTATAAAGCCAAATACTATAGAAGGACAAGTTTTATGGAAGCACGTAGTTACCAAACATCTAGCCTAGCATGCCTCATCCAAAATCAACCATTGCTTCAGCAAGGATTACACTGGGAAATTGGAAATGGAGCACAAATCAGAGTCTGGCACGATAATTGGCTGCTAGGTGGTCCACATTCCACACCAACATGTCCGGGTATGTCTGTTCATCCAAACATTTATGTCAAGAATCTGTTTACTGTGGGAAATACATCATGGAACATAACTCTATTGGAACAATTATTTCAACCAGAAGATGTTCAAAAAACAATGAGGCTCCGACCAAGCATCGCAGGTGCGCAAGACCTGATGTATTGGAAGCTTAGCAAAACAGGATCCTACACGGTCAAATCGGGCTACTATGTGCAAAGGCAACTTGATAAAGAACAACAACAACAAAACTAGGTTCCGCTTCTCCCTCCTTTACAGATAAGAAATCAACTTATACATAAAATTTGGCTGCTGAAATTGCCTCCTAAGATTAAAATATTTAGGTGGAAAGTGCTTCATAATGGCCTACCAGTAGCTAAAAATCTAAGTAAAAGAGGAATTAAAATTAACCATGATTGTCAGCTTTGTGGAGAGGGAACAGAAACAGTACATCACTTGATCTATGAATGTCGTATTTCTAGAGAAATATGGCAGTTAGCGTGCCCTATCCTCTATCAGAAGTTATCCTCTGGTATCAATACCATCTCGTTTGTTCATCATCTCGTTAACTTAAATACATGGGAACCACAAGATCTTTTGGCATGGTTCATAGGGTGGAGAATATGGAAGATGAGAAATGGATTGGTCTTTGAAAACAATCGACAACATATTGTACAGGTCATCAAAACAGCAATTATGGACATGAACTTATGGAAAGAAGCTCAATTGCTGAATGACACTGTTATACAAACACAACATTTGTTTCATCAGCAGTCTATTAGTGACATACTCCCGCCTGAATCATCTCTTTATTGCGTTGCAGATGCTTCTAGGAAGTCTAATAATGAACCTGCAGGAATAGGGTGGTCCTTATATAGTCGACAAGGCACTCTCATTACCCAAGGAAGCACAACAATCAACCCGGCAAATTCAGCACTTGAAGCTGAAGCAATGACAATCTTGCTAGCTGTTCAACATCTACATAGAATGCACTACAAAAACGTCACCATTTTAGGGGACAATGCTCAAATACTTAAGGGCTTGAGACGTCACCAGGGCTGTAGCATTCGGAATATCTCTTGTAATGAAGCACCCATGGTGATCCAGGATATACTAAATCTGTCCAAGCAAAATAAGTTCTCCTTTGAGCATGTCTCTAGAAACATGTTGTATCATGTTGATCAATTAGCAAAAAGAGCCAGGATAACTAACAAACAATATGTAATAACCTGGCTCTTTAATTAGGCCATTGTACTTGTTTACAAATGAATGAATGAATGAAATTGACGACAAAAAAAAAGAAGTGTAACACATACATTTAGATCAGTTTCGTCCACGTCATTAATTTTGTTGTATTTTAGATCATTCTAGTATTCGGTCCGTATTACCTACTACCGGTAAACTGGTAAAGTGTTCTCTTTTTTTTGCCAACTAAGTGTTTCTTATTTTTATGTTAAAAATTATATTTTCACTACAAGAAAACTCGGCATTTACTAGGAAATTTTACTAGGAAAATTTTTCCTCGTAAATTTACTACGAGTTTACTTCGGATTTACGAGGAAAACGAGTATCCTCGTAAAGTTCTCGTAAAGCCGTAGTAATTACGAGGAAATTACGTGGCAAAAGAACATTTCCTCGTAATGTCGTAGCAAAACTTTTCCTCGTACATTCCTAGTAAAACATCACTACAAAATTAAGAGGAAAAGTTCTTTTACTTCAAATTAGCGAGGAACTGGCTAGAAAATATCTATTTTAAATCTAAAACGTGTTTTGTACCTACTTTTCCTCCCAATTTCCTAGTACATATTCAGATTCGAAATTTCTATAAATACCACCATTTGTGATTCATTTCAAACACACCAAAAAAAAATCAGCTATAAGCTTGATCAAAGAAAAAAAATGTCCGGTCCGGGAAATATTTTCGAGTTGCGGAAGTGGATGTATTCACACATAGATAATAACGGGAGAGTGACGAAAGAATTTCTCGAAGGGTTGGAGACGTTTATGCATCAAGCAGATTCTACACCACTCACGCATGAAAGTGGTAAGATGTTCTGTCCTTGTCGGAAATGCTGCAATACAAAATTAGACCCTCGTGAAAATGTTTGGAAGCATTTAATAAATAGAGGTTTCATGTCATATTATTATATTTGGTATCAACATGGAGAAGATGCTAGTTGTAGGAATGAAGCTAGCAGTAGTAATAGCAATTTTGAGGTTGAACCGGTTAATCATTTGCTTAATGAAAATAGCTATCATCACCAGGAGGAACAAATGGTAGATTGTGATAGGGTTCATGATATGGTAGGTGATGCATTTGTAACTCATGATGATGATGAAGTTGAAGAACCTAACTTAGATGCAAAAAAGTTTTATGAAATGTTAGAAGCTGCGAATGAGCCAATTTACAGTGGTTGTAGAGAAGGTCTGTCAAAATTGTCGTTGGCTGCTAGAATGATGAGTATTAAAACCGATCACAATCTACCTGAAAATTGTATGGATGCATTATCAGACTTGTTTAAAGAGTATTTGCCAGAAGAAAATGTGTCTGCTGAATCTTATTATGAGATTCAGAAATTGGTATATAGTCTTGGGTTGCCCTCGGAGATGATAGGCGTTTGCATCGACAACTGCATGATTTACTGGGGAGATGATGAGAAGTTAGAAGAATGTCAATTTTGTAAGAAGCCACGATTCAAACCGCAAGGTCGAGGGCGTAATAGGGTACCGTACCAAAGGATGTGGTACCTACCAATCACAGACAGATTGAAAAGAATGTACCAATTTGAGGAGGCTACTGGAGGGATGAGATGGCACGCCGAGCATACTCAGACGGATGGAGAGATGACTCATCCATCAGATGCAAGAGCTTGGAAACATTTTAACAATGTACATCCACATTTCGCTAGCAATAGCCGAAATGTGTATCTTGGATGATGCACTGATGGATTTAGTCCATTTGGAATGTCAGGGAGACAATATTCATTGTTGCCAGTCTTTCTTACATCGTACAACCTGCCACCGGAGATGTGCATGCGACGAGAGTTTCTATTCTTGACCATATTAATACCTGGTCCAAAGCACCCAAAAATATCTCTCGACGTTTTTCTACAACCACTGATAAAAGAGTTGAAAGATTTGTGGTCAACAGAGTGAGAACATATGATTGTTCAACGAAAACAAATTTTACGATGCGGGCGATGCTTTTGTGGACCATAAGTGACTTTCCTGCATATGGGATGTTGTCTGGATGGACTACACATGGGAGGTTAGCTTGTCCATATTGTAATGGAATGACAGATGCGTTTCAGTTGAAGAATGGTAAGAAGACTACTTGGTAAGATTGTCACCGTTGATTTCTTCCCGTTTACCACCCATACCGAAGAAACAAGACATTGTTCAGGCACAAAAGGGTTGTTAGAGACACTCCTCCTCCATACTTAACTGGAGAACAAATCGAAGCGCAAATCGATTACTACGGTGCTCTAGAAACAGTAATATGCCTGATTCTTATGGTGTGCAGCACAATTGGCACAAAAAGAGTATATTTTGGGAATTGCCATATTGGAAATATCTTCTTTTGCGCCACAACCTCGATGTGATGTACATAGAGAATAACTTTTTTGAGAACATCGTGAACACTATATTGAATGTCCCAGGAAAGACGAAAGACAATGTAAATTTGAGGTTGGACTTACCCGATATCTGCTCAAGGAGTGAGCTACATATAAAAAGCAATGGGAAAATTCTAGTTCTGATATTCAGAGTGTCATCAGAAAAAAAGTCTGCGTTGTTCAACTGGGTGGTTTCAGAAGTGAAGTTCCCTGATGGGTATGTTTCAAATCTCTCAAGATGTGTTGAGAAAGGGCAAAAGTTCTCCAGGATGAAGAGTCATGATTGTCATGTCCTTATGCAGCGACTACTTCCCTTTGCATTTGCGGAGCTACTACCTACAAAAGTACATGAAGCACTTTCAGGTAATTAATATAAACGACACAAACATTAATTTATTTCTTTATATATATATATATATATATATATATATATATGAATATACTAATGTGTTTAATTTTTGTTTATGTAATATATAAGGAATTGGAGCATTTTTTAGGGATCTGAGCACCCGCACTCTTAAAGAGGAAGTTGTCCAACAACTTCATGAAAACATCCCCATCTTAATGTGCAACTTGGAGAAACTATTTCCGCCTGCTTTTTTGACGTCATGGAACACCTAGTTGTCCACCTCCCGTATGAGGCATTACTTCTTGGACCTGTGCATTATGGATGGATGTATCAGTATATATGAAAGGGCCATAAAAACTTTGAAAGGAAAAGCCAAAAACCTAGCAAAAGTTGAAGGTTCTATTGTTGCGGGAAGTTTGACGGAAGAAACATCACATTTCACATCGTACTACTTTGCACCGAAAGTACGTACAAGGAAACGAGTTCCAAGAAGATATGATGATGGTGGTGTCGTGTCGGCATATATGGAAGAAGATGTTCCATACATCTTTTGTCAAATTGGGCGATTGGGTGAGAAATTGAAAGAGGTTTGGTGGTCGAGTGATGAAGACGTCCATAGTGCACACCTTTATATTCTTCTCAATTGCGAGCATCCATTGATTGGTTATTTTGAAAGGTAAACATATAAACATACACACTTATATATATATATATATTCAATTGATTAAATAACATAACATAATTTTACAGCCAATTTGTGACTCAAGTCGAAGAAGCAATACCTGGTATATCGACAACTGAGTTAGACAAAAGGAAAGATCAACACTTTATCAAGTGGTTGAGGAAACATATATTTATTATAACTTAAATTTTATGCATACATTACCACAAAGTAAGTCTAATATGTAGTTCTACTACTTTTTTTGCAGGTTGATTATGACGATCCTGAGTATCCCGCATGGTTTAGGGAATTACTTCAAGGTCCAGTTGCAAAGGTCACTACATCATCGATGTATTTCACCCGAGGCTATACTTTCCATACCTATGACTATGGTAGACACCGGGCGACAAGTAATTATGGAATATGTGTGAAAGGCGAAACAGATTTCTACGGGATATTGCAGGAGATTTATGAAGTTCAATTCCCAGGAATGAGTCTGAAATGCGTTATCTTCAAGTGTGAGTGGTACGACCCCGTCGTCAACAGAGGTGTTCGGATTAACAAGAACGGTGTAGTTGATGTCAATGGTGGACGAAGGTACAACAAATTATTTTGTTGACATACATGTTCTGAGTACTAATTTCTATGTTGTCTTTATTTTTGCAGGTACAACAAATTCGAGCCTTTCATATTAGCTTCCCAAGCAGATCAAGTTTGCTTCATTCCATACCCTCGGATTACTACCTCGGGAATAAATTGGTTAGCTTTTATCAAAGTTACACCTCGAGGACGAATAATCGTTGGAGAAGAACCACCATTACAAGAAGAAAATACCAATGAAATCGAGGAACCTGAAGCAGAAATTGATGACATCCTACTCATTGATCCGCATAATCGTGAATACAAAGATGTTCCTGATCACTCAACGGACGACGGTGTTGAGGACGAGTTTTACGAAAATGATGATGTTTCTACAGATTCTGAGAATGTATCCGAATGAATTATGTATGTTTTATAAGTTTGTTTAATCACAAAAACGAATTTGAATTATGTATGTTTTAAGTTTGTTTAATCACAAAATGGAATTTGAATTTGGGGTTTAGGTGTAGAATAGTTTTGGAGTTTGGTTGTACAAGATGTTATAAGTTATGGAAGTTGTGGTTTGGGGTTTGGGGTTTGAAGTTTAGGGATTTACGAACTCTTTCCTCGTAAAACCCTAGTAAAAAAAACACGGGACTAGTGTTTTCCTCGTAAAGTCCTAGTAAGACTTTTCTCGTAAAGTCATAGTAACAGTTTTACTAGGACTTTACGAGGAAAACTAAACGCGGGACTAGTGTTTTCCTCGTAAAGTCCTAGTAAATGGAAACGCGGGACTCGCTATTTCCTCGTAAGTTTACTAGGATCTTACGAGGAAACTAGTTTCCTTATATAAACTCGAGCCATCCGATTTCTCTCATTTGTAGCAATCTTCTCTCAAAGTCCTCTTAAGGTACTCTCTAACTCCTAGTTAAGTGATTAGATTAGGAAATTTAGATTAGGTGGTTAGTTTAGGAAATTTAGATTAGGTGGTTAGTTTAGAGAATTTATATTAGGTTGGTTTACTTTTTTTAACTGTTTTTTAAATGATAGGGGAATTAATGTTTAAATTTTTTAAAAAAAAATTAGATGTCAAGACAGGACAAGGTTGCTAGGGCTCAGAGGTCGTCTCATCAGGGGAGTACTCATTACGGAGATCCTTTCGGTCGTGAGGTTAGCGGATCATCTTCTTCAGCTCCCGGTTCTACGATTCCGGATGGCTGAAGTGTTCCCGAGACTCAGTTCCCACCACCTCCTCCTCCTCCTCCACCGGCCGCCGGGGTTTATCCCGATTTAGAGGTGCCGCCAACCGCTCCATTTGCGGTGTACACGGTCGAGGACATTATTGCAGCTCCAGGCAGAGAAGGGCTACCTGAGTTAGATCCTTTCCGACGGGACGGCCACAACATATTCTGGTATGTTTCATTTTTATAAATGTTTTTAAATTTATTTCTTAATTAACCAAAAATTAACAAATTTAATTAATATTTTAATTTTGTTTTCTTGTTCAGGTTTAATGTTGACGGGTGTGTCACTCAGAGCGTCACTGATTGTATCAAGGGATACTTTCCCGATCCAGCTCCAAACTGGAAAATGACGGCCAGCCACACCAAAAAGACTTGGTTCAAAACGTTCGCCGTAAGTCATTTATTTTTTAATTATTTATAAATTTCAATATTATTGAACTAATTAATTTAATATTTTCTTGTTACAACAAAAATATCGTTGGTCCATAGGGATTCACTAGCGGGTGAAGAAGGAGTTTGAGGCGAATGCAAAAGCGCGATTGCTCGACATGGTCTACAACTGGAAGAGAAATTTTCAGGTGGATTTCTAAATTTAATACAGTTTATATCATTGACTTCAAATAATTTTAAAATATTTTTTTTTCAGGTCGATGGTTATGAGGCGGGGAAACCTGATTGCCTCACATTGACAGAGTGGGATGGCCTCATCAGTTATTGGGGGTTAGCGGACTCGATCAGAACGTCCAACACCAACTCCGAGAACCGCATGACAAGAGACGAGCATGGCAACACCAAGATGCTTCACACCGGGGGTCGAAAACCTCACGTGGGAATTCGTCTAGAAATGGTAATTAAATTAATAATTTAATAACTAATCTATTTATATTTTTCTAATTAATAATTAATTTTTAAAATTATTTTTTTAGGCTAAAGAGACAGGAGCTCTTCCATCTCTGAAAGAGCTTTACGAGAGGACCCACCGGAACAAGGCTGGGCATTTTGTAGATCCTAGATCCGAGCGGATCTACAACGAGGTTGCTGCTCGGGTTGAACACCGCCAGACCCTGCTGAGTCAGCAGTCTGGGACACCCGTCATATTATCCACTCCTAAAATGGATAAGATTTACGAGGAGGTAAATAATTTGTTTTTCTATTAATTTTTATTATTTATTTAATTTATTTTTTTAACGTTATTAATCAATCTTTTTATTTAAAGGTCGCCCCTAGGAAAAATGGACGTGTCGTCGGGAATGGTTCCGTTAACGATGTCCGTGCAGCGACATCGTCTTATGCTCAGGAACAACACGATATCACTGTTTAGCTGCGCTCGGAGTTGCAGGCGACGCAATCTCATGTGAGTTCTCTCTCCGAAATCCTGGACGTTTTGGCGGTCGGAAACCCGGTAGTGGCGGATATGTTGCGTGTCAGACGGGAAAACAGAGGGCTTCCAACCCAACATCATCTACAGTCACAACCGTCGACGAGCAACATGGACGAGGGGGAGTTACGGGATGACGACTTTGTTCGTCAATTTAACGAGCAACATCCGTAATTTATTTTTTTTTCTTTTAATTGTATATTATGAATTTAAAACTTAAATATTTAGTTATATATAAAATATTTTCTTTTTTCTTTTTTTTAATTTATAATTTGGATTCTTTAATTTTCAAAAAATATATTATTTATATTTATTTTAATTATTTTTTTAATAGGGAAAAAATGTTTTGAGGTAAATTCCTCGTAAACTTTTCAAAGTAAGGTCCTCGTACAAAATCGAAGTAAATTCCTCGTAAGTATTTCGAAGTAAGGTCCTCGTAAAATTTCGTAGTACATTCCTCGTAAAGCTTTACGACGCAATTACGAGGAAAACTGTTACTACGAATTTACAAGGAACGCTTACAAGGACATTACGAGGAAACAGTTATCCACGCCTTTACGAGAAAAATTTTCCTTGTAAATTAACTAGGAAATTACGAAGAAAAAGGCTTTACGATTAATGTTTCACGACGAAACTGGTTTCCTCGTAATTTCGTAGTAAAGTGTCCTTTACTAGAAAATTACGAGGCAAAACCGTCCTAGTAAAACTTGTGTTTTCTTGTAGTGTTTATTTTTATATAAATAAAATGTAGTTTAAAAATTTTAACATGTAATAACAGTACATGTTTAGGGTTAAAAATGTACCAACACGCTAACACCACATTCATCTAGAAGTCTTTCTTGGTCTGACTTTGGATTGTGGTTTCTCTACCTCAGCTAACTGGTCTAACAATGAGGGTTTTCGTTGGTAATCTAGTGTTGGTGGTCGAGTTTGGAATCGAGGTGAATCCTTGTTTTTTGTTTGTTTACTAAGTTGGTAAGAATCAAGCTCTTCTTGGGCCTCCTTATATGAACCATAAACCAGGGTGATCGGCGAGGAGACAAGACTTCAAATCGGGTTGATCGATGGTGGTCTCGTTATTTTTTCTCTCAGATTCGCGAAGCTTCTATTTCGGATCTGAGCCAAAGTTACCGTGCTACATAGAATTATGATATTGGTGAGTATTCTGGTTAGCTTGTTTTGCCTCACCAAATGAGCGATATTGTTTGGATCTTCAGTGATAGGAAAATCCTTTGCATGGAAAAACATCTAGTGGAAAGGCTTTTTTCCCGCGGCATCGCTCGGCGAACTCGATCTAGGATCAGCACCCTAGGTCTTGGCTTTCTTCGGAGGACGGTCCTGCCCATCAGAGCTAGTTGGACTTGTTGATTTTGAACCAGCAGCGATGGTCGGATAGGCACCCAATGACTAATGGATTTAACGCCACCATCAGCCTCCTTAGGAATATGCGTCTTTTCCCTTAAAACTTCAGTCAGACCATCACTGACATCACCCGAACATATCCTCTCTGATCCTCCAGCACCGCCTATACTACGAATTTTCTCTCGGATTCACTAAAGCTTGGCCTTCTCCTGGTGGATATTTTTCACTAAAAATGATGAAGAATAAAAGAATATATGACAAACAAAGGGTTTGACCCTTGTATTTATATCGGAAAGTATTATAATATAAAGAATCATACAACATCATCAGGAATAGTGTCTTGCGAAAATCGGGGGCGAATCACAGTGTAGTTATCTCCGCTAAAGAAAGATCTGAAAATTTAAAATAGAGTTTGTCCTTAGCAGCACTACAAGGACCGGGGTACAATTGTTGAGCCCAAATCCTGACAAAACCCGAAACTTTATAAAAGAGTCAAGACTAATAATTGACCCATATCTCATATGTTTGAGGCACTAGGAGACGTAGCCAACGAAAGGCACAATATCTCAGTCTCAAGATCGACCTAGAGATGAGGACGAGTTCATGGAATTACTTTTGGGCCTGGATCTCAGAACCATTTAGAATCCACGCCTCGAGCAAATTGTACCTAAAGGTCGAGATCGAGCGGGAGAGACGATAGAAGTTTGCGGTCGGGCTCGAGCTAAAAAAACGTAGAAGCCGACAACCACCAAGTCCGAATGAAAACGATTAGATTCAGTCAAAAAGGTGATGCTCCGCTAAATCTTGATATTCACTGCAACCACCAAGTCCCCAAGATTGTTAGGATCACCATGAAGAAGTAAATGATAAAAAATCAGACATACATAACAACCTGAGAAACTATAAAAGGAAGAAGGGGGGCAGGAAGGATAGACATTCACGATCATACACACCCACATGGCAATCGACCTTGAGCTCTTGATCCTAAACATTTCGATCTCACTAGCTTCTTTTGTTTTTAGTCTAGTCTTGTTTCTTTTACCATTTCTTTAACTTGAAAAACATGTAAACATCAATATAAATCCATTTTTGTCTGCTTGAATATGATTACACTGTTGTATTCTAAAGCCACAATATTTTTTTCCTAATTTACAAATACAAACATTACCAAAATTTTAGTGTGAGTTTTAAGATCCACATGTTCTCAGACAGGATTTGAAGTGGAATGAAACTGCCTCTTCTCATTGAAGAATACAATCAAGGTGTTCATATCAATCTTACGACTGACTAATACAACACTTCACGCTTCATGAATCAAATTGCAACATGAACGTATATTGCACTCTATATAAATTGTAAAATTATCCAAACATTAATATACTAAAACAAGTTGACTCAGTGAGATATACACAACAAACACATTAACATTTCTATCCACGGATATTCAATGCGTTTGTTATTTTCCAGGATTTCATGGATTTTAGACTAACTTAATCAGCATCGTTGATCTGATCTGTTATTATCATCGGTGATAGCGAAACGTGAAGGTAGTCAAGCACCAAAGTCTTGTAATAATTTTCCACCACGGATTGTTGATGGAGATGAACTTATCGTGACAAATCTTCTCTTGACGGAGAACGACACTGACTTTTCTACACTCCCCACACTATAAATTGATTTAGTTTCTCATAAACGTTCTCAAAGAGAAAAGTAGTGTAAGAAAAATTACAGAGGTATGTTCGTGAAGCTCCTAACCATTATCTCCTTCTTCAGCCTACTCTCTCAATTTCCAAAATCATCGTCCCAAATGACTGACTTCACTTACAATGGTTTCCGTCCACCATTGACAGACATAGCCCTCCAAGGGATCGCCACCGTCACCCCCAAGGGTCTCTTGATGCTTACCAACTACACCCTGCAGAAAGCGGGTCACGCCTTCTATACCAAACCAATCCGGTTCAAAGATTCTCCAAACGGCACAGTTTCTTCCTTTTCCACAACTTTCGTTTTCGCTATTCATTCTGAGATCCCAATACTTAGTGGCCATGGCATAGCTTTTGTCGTTGCTCCTAACTCAAGCTTCCCTGATGCAACGGCAAGTCAATACATCGGTCTCTTCAACATCGGAAACAACGGTAATGACACAAATCATGTCTTTGCTGTCGAACTGGATACCATCCGGAGTACAGAGTTCGATGATATGGACGATAACCATGTCGGAATCGATATCAACAGCTTGAGATCGGTGGAAAGTTCGCATGCTGGGTACTGGGACGAGAAAGGTCGGTTTAAGAATCTGACTTTGATCAGTCGCAGACGGATGCAGGTTTGGGTTGATTACGATGGTCATACACATCGAACCGATGTAACCATGGCCCCTTTCAAACATAATAAACCTACAAAACCGCTTGTTTCTATCGTCAGAGATCTGTCTTCGGTTCTTATGCAAGATATGTTCGTAGGTTTCTCGTCTGCGACTGGTTCTGTTCTTTCCGAACATTACATTCTCTGGTGGAGTTTCCAGGTGAAGGGGAAAGCTCTGCCATTATCCTTATCAAAACTTCCCAAACTTCCTAGGTGGGAGCCCAAGAGCTGGGTGCTGCTGTCGGTTTGCATATTTTTGATTCCCCTCTTGTTTATATCCACGTTCATCTTACTCCTGCGCTTCATCCTGAGGAGGAGGAGAAAGTTCGAGGAAGAGCTCGAAGATTGGGAAACAAGGTTTGGGAAGAACCGAGTGAAGTTCAAGGACTTGTACTATGCCACCCAAGGGTTCAAGGAGAAGAACCTTCTCGGAGCAGGTGGGTTTGGAAGCGTTTACAGAGGTCTCATGCCAAAGACAAAGAAAGAGATCGCTGTGAAAAGAGTCTCCAACAAATCCCGACAAGGGTTGAAAGAGTTTGTGTCTGAGGTCGTGACTATTGGCCGGATGAGTCATCGGAACGTAGTCCCTCTCGTGGGCTATTGCCGCAGGAGAGACGAGCTTCTTCTGGTGTATGATTACATGCCCAATGGAAGTCTAGACAAGTATTTGTATAATAGTCTGAAGGTAACCCTTGACTGGAAACAGAGGATTAAAGTCATTAATGGCGTGGCCTCCGCCTTATCCTACCTTCATGAGGAATGGGAACAAGTGGTGATTCACCGTGATGTCAAAGCAAGCAACGTCTTGTTAGACGCGGAGCACAACGCAAGACTCGGGGATTTCGGTTTAGCTCGATTGTGCAGTCATGGATCGGACCCTCAAACCACGCGAGTCGCTGGAACATGGGGATACCTATCCCCCGATCACGTCAGGACAGGACGGGCCACTACTGCTACCGATATTTTTGCCTTTGGGGTGCTTCTACTTGAAGTAGCTTGCGGTAGACGTCCTATCCAGATTCAGAACGAGACTGGTGAGAGGGTCTTGCTCTTGGATTGGGTTTTTGAGTTTTGGAGTGATGGAAACATTTTGGATGCTAAGGATCCGAATCTAGGGACGGAATGTGATCAAAGTGAAGTCGAAATGATTTTGAAACTAGGTTTGTTGTGCTCTCACTGCAACCCACAAGCTAGACCAAGTATGAGACAAGTGTTAAATTATCTAAGCGGAGATGCAGTGCTACCAGATTTGTCACCATTGGAATTTCGTGGGCTGGGAATCCACCACGGAATTGGTGAGCTAAACATGTTTACATGTGGGTCTTCGATGGTTGATTCTATACTCTCCAGTGCGAGGTGATTTTGAATATCAGAATGCTTGTGTGTCGTAAATTACAGACTGTAGAAAGTACTATTCGCATGAGAGATATGGGACCGTGTTGTAGCTTTACGTGAAATAAATGAAACTTTATGAACGTAGGAGACCAGTTTACTCTTGCATTCACTGTAGAGGTGGTTGAATGGACGCTTGAATTGAACAGAGAAATTTGCGTTCCCACAACACTTTATACCAATTCAACATTTTCTTTATTTCAAAATAAGTTGTATTTTTTTTTCTTTTTGTAATCCAGGGTTCCCCTTGCGGGTCAATCCCTGGGCCCGGTCTGGCCGCCGGCCAGCTTCACCCGGGAGGGTTTTCCCTGGGCCAACAGGAGCGAGTAGTTCGCCACTCGTGGTTCGAACCCAGGCGGACACTCCAATCGGAGTTCCGTTACCCAAGCCCTTGCCAGTTGTGCTATCTCGTCCCGTTAATATAAGTTTGTATTTTAATAACTTAACTTTGAATATAAACTGAATAAAAACCAAATCAAGGTTTAAAATAAATTAAATAATCTTTAGAAATGAAATCTTGTATCCTTCCTCAAAATATGTTGGCACCACACCAAGATCCCCATTCCCGTACATCTCATACGTACCTGCAAAAGATGGGTGAGTAATTGGATTTTCAGTGAAGATCAGTTTTATGAGCCTAGGAATTCATCTCAAACCAATCAACACAGAAAACACATACATAAGCTAATATCACCTAACCCGCATCATACTCAAAATTTTATTTTCCTTAGATTTTTCCGTGGGCCCTTGAATTTCATCAAATTCAATTCTTATTATCCGAAGAAAATTTAGAGTCAAAGAGATAAATACAAAAGTCCCTCAAACATTTAATTGCCAACATCCTTTTATGAATTAAAGAACAAAATTAAAAGTTCCAAACACTTAACCAAACACTAGAGAACGTTTTCTTGGCTCAATAATCTATAATGTTATTAATGCTGGCAAGAGCAAAATCAGAAGAAGAAATTAAAGTAATTTTCTTACAATTTCTACCACCAATATTGTATCAAATCTCTCACACTAGAGAAAGTGAATTAAGGTCTCAACCAGATATCGATGAAGAAATTTTTTGCAATAGTGGAGTTTGATCTCTCTCCACAAAAATTTAAGTCTCTCAAAATACAAATACTATCTTTATTACACAAATTTGTCGGATACGATTATTTTGTTTTGGAATATTTTTCACAATCTCATGACGTAGTACTCGATAAAAATTCAAAACATTAATAAGTGTTATCTTCTGTAGCTATAAGAGCAAAGTCCACCTTCAGAAGACAGCAAACAACTATAGAACTTAATGAAGAAATCTTTTGCAAGTGGTATTATCCGTATGTGCTACTTTTAATTTTATTTATGAATTTTATATATATATATATATATATATATGTTTTTTGTAAACTACTATGTATCAGTTGTAAAACCAAACTCTTACTCTCATATTTAGGCATGTCACTTTTTACCTTGAACTGAATATTGAACCGGATTCGATCCAAAATGGACCGGTTGAAATCGGTTTCAGATATAGCTAAATTATCCAACGAATACTGTTATGAATACATGTGGATATCGGTTCGGAGACCCCATTTAAACTGGAATTTATTTTTCAAAATCACTTAGTTGGGAAACAACACATGCATTACCCCTGGATTACTTCAACTTTGTTGTAGTTACTTTCATATTACATATATACATATGATTTATGCTCAATTATTTTTAAAAAATTTAAAATAATTAAAATATAATATTTTGGTTTAAAATGACATATCCAAACCGACCGGGGTACTGGTCGGAACCAAACTGAAACCGAACTGAAATATTACCAGGTACTATATGGGTATAATTTCTCTATACTCAATTTATCTGGAACCAAACATGTCTTATCCGGAACTGACCTGAATACCCAAAATCTACTCTCATTCTCCTACTCGTTCATTCATTTCCTCTCATATTTTCTCCTTCTTGTAATCGAGAACATTTATACAATCTTCTTTTTAAGAAGTTTTTAATAAATAAATGATGTTTCATCTTTTTTAATTTTATACTTTGTTTTGATATTGTTATTATTATTATATTTTTCTTTTAAATAACTGGTTTACTTGACCATATTTATGTTTCTTTTAATTTTAATCTATGTTTTTATTACTTGTGTTTAATTTTAATATCTCTATGAAAATAAAGTATCATAGCATGGTACAAAAAACAAGTATGTCATTAATCTAATTTGTTTAGGTGTATAATTTTGTAAGATCATATAATTTTAGTAATAGAATTTTTCATTCAGAAATTATAAACGGTTTTTACCAAAACATTATAAACACCTAATATTATACGACTGTCAAACATCGACGTAACAACTTCAAATAGAATAAAAACAATGATTTTAAGACATCCCAACACTTTATACCATAAATTAGTTTAAAGCAACATATCATAAATTTTATTTTAGTACTATGAAACATATTGAACTATAATATTATTAATTTTTAATTATTTTCATTAAATAATTAATGTTACAGTAATTTATTTGAAAATATGTAACATTTGAAGTTTAAAAGAAAAAGATATTATCAATGTTCTTATGTTTCATATGTTATATATAATGTATCATATTTCTATTTAGTTATATATATATATTATATATATTTTAATAAACAAACATTTGTAAACCAATTTAATACGATAGGATCATATTAAATTGTAGTCTAAATAATTATTAGGTTCATTCTTATTCAGTTTAAGAACATTGCCAAGAAGAAAATAATTTGCAAATATTCTCAAATTCCAACATGCTTATTCAGTTATTTGAGCCTTAAAGAAAGTTGTGTAGGTACTTGACAATATCCTTGAAAGTAAACTTCCGATAAACCGATCAAGAACACACTTAGCACTGTCATCAGAATAGTTTTCCTAATGCTTTTAAAGATGAGGCCACAATACAAAGTTTCAAAGAGGGCCAAATATTTTCGAACACCAAGATTGGACTAGTAACACTTGAGGGATAATTTCAAAATTTACAAATATGGACATTGCTAGAATCCACAAATTAATCAGTTGATTTTGATCACTAATCACTGGGGTTTATTAAAAAAAAAACATTCCAATTTGTGGTATTTAATAATAGTTGTTGAAACATATTTTAGAAATTGATGTGACATTTTTTATTAAATTGTACTTCATCTTTCAGACACATTTAGAAAAAAAGCTTTATTGTCGATTCGTCCTCTCTCCTCTCTCGAAGAAAAAAAGAAGAAGAGCCTCCGTCGGTATTCCTGCTCGGCCAGCGTCCGTTGGCCCTCGTGCCACGGCGTTGAGCCTGTCCGTGTGTCTTGTGTGTTGTTTCTTAGTATGGTCTTCGATCTTCTTGCTGTGAGATGAAGCAACGGGCACAGGTTTGAGCTACGGTTCGATCTAGGTGGGTTTGTGCCAGATCTGAAGGTGATGAGGCAGCAGTGACTCTCTATAACCTGTCTATGGCTTCCTTCCCTGATGACTCAGATCTATCCGTTTTCCTTTCTATGGGCTCTGCTCCGGCTTCTTATCCTGCAAGTGAATCAGGTTTTCTTTATAGTTATGTGTTCTTTTATGGAATCTAGTTAGTTGATTGGTGTTTGTCTCCCATTTCAAGAAATTACTGGGGGTTTCTATTGATTTTCAGTCCTAAGCTTGTAGTGTTTTTGGGTGTTTGTTGATGGTGTGAATGTTTTCCTGTCTATAGCTACCGGTTCTTTGTTGTATTCGGTGGCTATTGACGGGTTTGACCTCGTTATCTCCAGATCTATTGAAATTGGAGTGTTTCTTTGTCGGGCTTTTATCGAGGCTTAGCTTGGACGCAATGAAGTTGTGTCGCTGCCGTATCTGGAAGAGAATGTGTTCCTAGAGTGATTCTATCTTGCCAGGTTATAAAGTCTGGTACTTTGAGTTGGAGAGATTTGTTCTCGGTGTTGGTAGAGGTTGATGTTA
This sequence comes from Moricandia arvensis, assembly GCA_905132765.1. Lineage (NCBI taxonomy): Eukaryota > Viridiplantae > Streptophyta > Magnoliopsida > Brassicales > Brassicaceae > Moricandia > Moricandia arvensis. The sequence goes on along the minus strand of CAJHQP010002017.1, from coordinate 929 downwards.
TCGTTTGGTGGGCCGAGGCGACAACGATAAATCTCGTTCAGAGGCTTTTGCAAGTTTAGTGTACTATTATCAAGGTGGATTTGTAATTTCCAAACGTATGTATTTTTGTTTCTTGTTCATTTAAGCTGTGCCGGAATGGATTTTAGTTGCCTTTCCTTATGCTTTTGTTTATGGGGTTTCTTTATGTTTCAGTCAGCTTGGTATGAATTGTTGTATTCTTCTTGGAATGAATTTTTTCAGATGGAAAAAAAAAAAGAAAAAAGCTTTATTGTCAAAGTGTTTATAAAATGAACAACAGTGTCTACATTTTATAAATAAAACAAGTCACAAAGGTAAAATCGTCCCCCATGGGATCAAAATCTGTCAAAACAGTTTTAAAACAGAAATATCTTGTAGCTTTCGTCTTTTACTTGGACTTGACTTTGCTTTGGCGTTTACTAGTTTTCCTTTTAGGTCTTTGTTTCTGATGGTTTCGAGGGTGTTCATCATCTACTTCATCGTTTGGATTTACTTCCTCGAACCTGACCGGTTTAATTATGACCCCTGTCTTCTTCACAACCTACACACACAAATGGTCAAATCGCACAAGGTCAAAACAAGTACAACAATTTGCGACATGGGTTGTAATGAGAGTTTGACAAAGTAATGAAGACGAACCTCTGGTCGGTTTAGTTCACCAACAATGGTCGAGGGATTAAATTCGGGACCTATAGGCATACGCATACTATGCTCGAAAACTTCCTTTGATGTATAAGGGAATGGTAGAGTCGTTGTATGAAGTTTCTCAGCCTGTCATAAAAAACAGATAGCATTGGTAGATGTGAGTGGCCATGTGATTAGGTATAATTGGACTAAGTCTTTGCCCATCGTATAGCAAAGTTAGCAGAATTATATTGCGATTGAGCCACATCCCTTTACTTCTCTCTCTT